>NJDC01005681.1:15895-35994 GCA_002245475.1 Calephelis virginiensis
TTGGAGCCGTGTGCAGTGTACCTGCTTGCCCCTAAGCCGTCGCGTCTGCTGGGCAACTCTGCCCCAGAAAGATGTCGTCAGTACCATACTACAGGATGGTGGATGCTGGAAAGGCGATCAACTCACTCACGTCTTCCCATCACTTTTAAGCATCGAGGAGGACACTGCAGTTCCCGTTTTAGTCGATATTCTTTCACCTACATCCATTACCTACTCTATTACTAGCTGTAAATAATTGTGTTTGGTCACAGTTCACGACTCGCGCTCAGACGTTTCAATCAAGTATCATACATTTTCAGAATCTTGTTTGGTTGTGCTAACTCAGAGGTTCCCAAACTTATTTCATGTAACGCCCACTTTGAAAATCAGTTGTTTTGTAGCGCCCCCCCCTCGTTTTTTTCTTGTCAATAACCTCTATAACATATTTGTTGCGCCTAGTTTAAAAAAAACATTTTTTTCAAGATTTATACCGCCCCCCTCTAGGCTTCCAGCGCCCACAAGGGGGCGTTATCGCCCACTTTGGGAAAGGCTGTGCTAACTTGTGTCAAAACTCGTCACTGTAGTCTACACACTTTTTTGGTGCCTATATCACGCCATGTCAAAGTTGGCTAAAAGTATTAATTTATTTCTAAAGTGAAAATTAATATATAATTTACACTGTGATGAAAAGTAATTATTTTTAGGCAACTCATAAAAAATACCTATACACATCAAAAAAGTTCACGCAACGGATCATGATTTATGGGACCACCTCGGAATCACGACTTATCAAAAAGAACCATTCAAATCAGTTAACTATTGGCCGAGTAATCGAGTAAGAAACGTACAAAAAATTAAAAAGAAACGTACAGTTAAAATTGAGAACCTCCTATTTTTAACCCCAGACGCAAAAATATAATATACTCAACACCCCTCGTGTTATAAGTTTGACATGTCTGTCAGTCTGTGGCATCATAACTCTCGAACGAGTGTTCTTAGACATGTTTGATGAAAATCGGTTGAGCCTTTTAAAAGTTGTGGGGGGTGAAAGTGGAGATGTATTGAATGTCTGCAAATATACTCGGATATTTTTTACTTTTTAAAGGGAAATCAAGTTCTTTTGTCGGGTTTTTTTGAAGTGAAATTTCTTTAGAATCGTGATTTCAAACCGGATGCAACGGAAAAACGACAGGTAAGAGACACAAATACAAAAATGTGCAGGATTATATACATTCATCTCATTCTTTTGTCGATTTACTTTATTTAGAGATGTTTGTTTGTCTGTTGCATGTTTCTTTCTATGTCTCTTATAGAGAGAGACTGACAGAGATAGAGATAGAGATGGATATACATTGATAGAGATAGATAGAGATTAGGAAATAGAGTTTCACTTCTATCGTGTGTGAATCGCACACACCTTTTTTAAAATTTAATTTTAGATTATGTCTTATCTCATAATAATTTGAATAGTAGTAGTTTAGTACTTACTGGCATAGTCAACATAATTTGTTTGTATTTGAGATACAGAAGAGTGAGGCCAATATTTTTCAGGATTTTATTTAATTTATAAATAAAGATTTTAAATCAGGTACTGCGAGGCCTCTTTATGTGCGAGGCCGTGGGCGAACGCCCACTTTGTCCACGCCTAGCTACGCCACTGCTTACATATTACTGACTTCGTCATGTTCCGGTCTGGAAGGTAGGGTAGGCGCTATACTTTCAAAACAGACACAACATCATGGCTACAGGACAGTGACGCACCAAGAACATCTATGTTGTCTATAGCCCATGAATCATAGTTGCCTCTGTATGACCTACATCGTTGGCCGACGGGCTAGCGTACAGTCCTTATCGCGAGGCTCTGGTTCGATTCCCGACGGGGTCAGACTTTTGTGTGATGAAAATTTAGATGTCTGCATTTCCAAGTTTGGGTGTTCATTAAATTTATTCTGGTATCTATTTAAGTATTGCTATGTGTTAAAATCGTTGACTAACACACATAACCCAAGCATATACATAATTTTGTTACTTTTGGGTTAGATTAAATTTGTGTAGCTTGTCCAGAAATATCTATTTATTTATATCCATCCATCCCTAAACATCAGGAGAATCGTGTGCATTTTCCTTGCCTGTTTTTTTCTCGCATGAAAAAATATATGGACCTGGAGCTTTACTACCTATTTGTGTTATGAAAAAATATGTTTGAAATCACTGCTTATTTAAACCCCTGTAACACAAAATGTGTTTTATTATTAAATTATCGAGACAATAAGTCGTCGAATGCCATAACGGTATATTTTTTTAATATTTGTTCGAAAGACCGAAAAATGTTTAGGTAGATGGGCTATTATGTTAAAGTGAAACAAGAAATGTGTCCTAGCAAAAAAATATGAAATTTATAAAAAAATTTGCAAAAGATTTCTAGAAAAACTGCGAAAAATATTTTTCAAGCCAAGCTATTTCTAGTTCTTACATTTTATGTTTTAAATTATTTTCTCACCTCTACTAGGTAGGTGATAGGTACTTATGTGAGATACTCATACGATAAACAAATGAACCAAACAATGGGATTTTTTTGTCTGCCCCCTCTGAAACCAGTTAGGTTACGCCATGGGTGGTGGATAGACATGCTTAAAGGAAAGAGATCTTCTAGAAGTGTCTTTAAACATTTTGTGAAAAATGTGATATCAAAATGACGGGTGTCTTTGATAAATGTGCTCGTCACGTACGAAACTATTAAGTTATACGTTAGACCAGAGGTTCCCAAACTTATTTCATGTAATGCCCACTTTGAAAATCAGTTGTTTTGTAGCGCCCCCCCCCCCTCGTTTTTTTCTTGTCAATAACCTCAATAACATATTTGTTGCGCCTAGTTTAAAAAAAAAACATTTTTTTCAAGATTTATACCGCCCCCCTCTAGGCTTCCAGCGCCCACGAGGGGGCGTTATCGCCCACTTTGGGAAAGGCTGCGTTAGACCAAGAGTACGCGGGATCGTTGATTAGCCGTCTTGGTCCAATTTTATGGCTGCCCTTCCTTAAGATTTAAATCCGATGGATTTTAATAGGGTCGCCTTAAAGAAATGGTTAATGCAAAACTAATTTATAGCAACACTTGGGCGAAAAATTATGTAGGCAGCAGAAAACATATCGACACAAAGATATGCACGTTTTTTTAATCTTAATGTTTATCGCGCAAATACTTTTTCTTGAATACTAACAATAATATTTAGGAATAGTATTGAATTTTAATAAAAAGGCTTTGCCTCTCTTTCCTGACAATATTTTGACATTGAAATTTTGAAAGGCGCAGGATTATTAAAAAAAATCAGATTTTTCAAAGTGCAACTCTAAGATAGGTACAACGGGTTTCTGTACTAGTACCAACTTTGATAATAACTTCCCAATATTCTCACCTCCTCAATAAGTGATGTTCACACATATTTTTAAATAATGTTAACCATGTCAAAGTTAGGTAACCACTTGAACGACAGCGTTGCAAGTTGTCAAGCTCCTCGTACGTCCATACGCAAACGAGATTTGCGCGACTAAATGCCACATAACGTTCCTTGGTGAAAACGTTCGTAAAACGGAAAATTGCTTAACGATTTTCTACTAAAAATATATTTGTGAACGTCAGTGTACATAGAGTGAAATTAAATATTACTATATGTTTGAAATATTCATCTTGCAATATCAATCGGACGTTGCTCAACGGGGCACTATCTACCCAGAACGTACGACGATAAAAATATTTTGGTGCTACACTACCCATGAACGTTCAAGTGGGTAAATGTTTACTTTTTTTAAATTGTCAGAAAAAAATATTTTTTTAAAAAATATTGGCCCTGTGATAAACAACTGCGCTATTTAGTTAGCTAATTTCAAACGTACCTAGTAAAAGTAGGTACTATTGATGGAAGTTTAGTCAGAGTACGTAAGTAAGTACCTATGTTGTTTATTGTATCGAATTTCTAATTTTTTTTAAAGTGAAAAATTTTTTTTGTATTTTTTTTTGAGTAGTCGTTGCTGTGTGCACACCCATCATCGTTCACCTCAGTTTATCGTTGAATTTTTGGGAAACATTGTATATTGAAAAAATTTTTTTCTTTTCGGATTTGCGCTTGTACCTACGCGATTCCTCGTCAAACCACCTTTTTATTAATAATCTTATTACATTATCGTAAGCACATCACAACTATGTACTTTAATAAATTGTAAATATTGAGAAAATAACATATAAATTTCTAAGTAAATAGGTAAGTGAATCGGCAAACGGGAAACTCGTTACAAGGCACGTCATGTTGTAGGACTGAAAGATATTCTACTTTAACTTACTACTTATCCATATTTATTAGTTACACACTTTAGAAATAGTGAGAAACTACATGTACCTAATCAAAAACTTAATATTTATAAAAATACTATATATTTTATGTCCATTCATACCTTTATAATATAACCAAATTCCTGCGATCGCGATAGTCTGAAATCACCAGACACAACAACATTTTTTTAATAAATTTAAACTTAATTTCCAAATGTAGCCAATCAGGAGAAGAAACGGCGAAACAAACTCCTCGGCAGCTAGGAATATTATTTTCTATGACATATAAATGAGAAAAAAATCAATTAAACTTTTCTGCAAAACAATCGTTTACACTATAGAAAGCTTTATCTAAGAACAAGCCAAATAGCTTCTTTCGAAACCTTTTTAAAGGCAGTGATTTAAAACTATCAGGAATGTTGTTGTACATACGCACGAATTGACATACCATAAACATATTTTAATAAATATTGAGTTTTTGGCGAGGCACATGCAATTTCCCACTATTTCTAGAATATGAAACTCCTAATATTTCAGCATTTGTTTTAAATTTTCAAATAAAATATTATTTTTTACGAATACACATACAGTGATATACAATATATAATATATAAGCAAGGTAAAGGTAAAATTATAACGGTCCTATTAATAAACACGGCGTAAAATAGGTACTCCAGGGTTCAACCTGGTATTATAGTTTTTATTACAATGTGATACAGACTATAATATATACAGACTATAATAAAATTTACTCCCACTAACGACATACTGACGAACCTACTTATGCTGAATATTATCCCAAGCACATTGTAAGTGCTAAAATTAAAATAAGGCAACAATAATGTGCATAGGAAACATGTTTTTCTTATCACTAAAAGCGTCTGCTGGTTCGCCTTCTTGTATAAATATCTATTCTGTACACAGATCAGTACCTACCGCCTATGAAGAAGAGTACTATAGGGTTGTCTTACCTTTTTATTAGAAAAAGTATCTTTACGCACGTATCCCCATCAGTAGTAGTCAGAATTACAACCAGAGCACCCACGACTAGCCAAAGATACTTAGTACCACCATGTTATAGGTGGCCAGTCTATTGCCAACCGGGCACATATCCAATACCGGGCAACGTTACTTTATAAGAAAACTGAAATTTACATTTTCTATTTTTTTTTGCTGCCCGACACGAGGGTCCGACCCAGGACCTCAAGAACTCAAGTCCGACGTCGGACCGCTAGACCACAGAGGCGATAAAGTAAGCAAACAAAGCAAATTTCAGAGAAATAATAAAATTCAGCGTATAGGATCTGAACCTGAACCCGTTCACACGAAGCCGACGCATGCTCTTACCATATTTTAGACTGTAATGGAATCTACACCTGTTGCGAATTTTTTATTTCTTTTCATACCGTTTACACCGCTAGTTATCTCTATATGAGAAACGAGAGTAACGGCCATATAAAAATGTGAATTTCACATTCTGTAAAGAAGAACTTTATTATTTATGTTTCAGAGAATTGTGTATCTACTTGTAGAAAGACGTGAATGCTAAGAAAGGAATAAAGTAGCTCAAATGTTTAGAACATTCGTTGGCTTGATACGAAAGGGTTCAGGTTCAAATCCTATCTGAGGTAAAAAAATATTTCTTTAAAATTTGTAGAAATGTTTATGACGCTATATCAACTTATATTGGGCTGCTAAGACTTACCCCTGTAAGTTTACTGCCTTTTCTATCAGTTGAGAACATAACAGTGGCCAACACTGACGTTATTACGGTTTAAACTAGTAATACATCGTGGTAAATGGCAATACGGTAGTTTATTGCAAATTCGGACTAGTCATATCAGGATTAAATTAAAAGATTAGCGATGGGGTCGTCAAACCACTACGCTATGAACGTCTTTAGGTTTTCCCGTTCGACGAATAATTTAATAACCAGCGATCTTAGCAGTGACGTCTCAGTCCCGTTTGTGTTGTCGACATAATGAGTAGTTTTTATTGAAAACAAAGTTACTTAGTGTAAATTATTTTGTGTAAACTATAAATTAATATTAACATGTCTGTGTTTGTGTTGTTACTCAGTGCACTGTGCACGTTAGTTACACCTTCGTACCCACAAAATTCAAGAAACAATTTACATGTAGGACTTACTGAACGTATTGGAAACTTTTCCGTCGAATTATTATATCACACCACAACTCAAGCCAAACAGAAAGATTTAAATCTTATAATATCACCAATAACTGTATGGAATGTGTTAGCTGTAATCGCAGAAGGAGCCTCAGGTAACACTCAGTCTGAGATCGGTGAAGTCATAAGAATTGCACCAAAAGAGCGAAGTAATGTACGGAAGCAGTTTAATACGTTAATACAATATCTGCAGGTTAAAACAAATACGGTCGAATTACAAAAATTCAATGCGCTATTCGTTCAAGAAGACAAACTTCCCCTTAAAGACTTTTCAGATACAGCCAAAGAATACGACACACGCATGATAAGTGTTAACTTTTCAAACCCAGAACTGACCACCAACATGATTAACACTGCAATATCCAGTATCACCCATGACAAAATACCAACTTTAGTCAATGTTGAGGATGTATCGCAAGCTAGTTTACTCTTAGCCAGCGCATTGTATTTTAAAGGACAATGGACAATTCCATTTAATACAACATTTACACAAAAAGCACCTTTCTATGACAGTAAAGGTGAAAAAATAGGAGAAGTCAACATGATGTACAATAGGTACACTTATCCATATGCAAACATCAAGGCACTACAAGCTCGTATTATTGAGATACCGTATGGAGTAGAGAATCGTCTATCCATGCTCATAATGTTACCAAGTCCTGGGGTCACAATTGAGCAGATGTTACGTAATTTTGCGACTGTCCCCCTGGATATAATTTTCAAAGAACTACAGGTATCAAAAGACGAATATGCAGATGATGAGGTAGACCTCTTTTTACCGAGATTCAAAATAGAATCCAATTTAGTTTTAACAGATAGCCTTAAGGCTATGGGTGTTCATGATCTATTTGATGAAAATCGTGCCAGGTTATCGTATATAGCTTTAAAACCTTTGTACGTATCAAAAGTAGTACACAAAGCTGAGATAGAAGTTACCGAACAGGGAACGGAAGCGGCAGCAGCCACTGCAGCAGAATTCACGTATCGGATAAGCGCTACACGATTTGAAGCTAATAGACCTTTCTGGTATTTAATTATTGAGAAAACTACAAACTCAATTACTTTTGGTGGTTATTATCAAAATCCTTCTTTATATTAGAGTGTGTATTATTATTCTATCGTCTGATAAAGTAATTGACTTTAAGTATGGCCTTCTTCAACTGTAGAAACATTGTCGTACAAGAATTTTGTAGTTAATAAAGTGCAATTTGCTACCCATTCTTACAGTAATTGCGATAATTAACAATAATAATGTAATTAATAAAATGAACAAATTTATTTCAATTATAAGTCAATAGATATGACAAATAAGACAAGGGTCACAAAAATATTTTAATATAGCATTTTACAATTAATTTTTACAAATGTTGTTATTTAACAATTTATAATTTATGGGATGTGTACTGACAGTTGGTAAAAAGGTACCTACTGTTTTTATTCAGTGATTTACTAAACAACAAAAGTGCATTAACTTTGTGGAATCAATACAATATTTTTTTAAGTAGGTATCCGTATCTCTGGTAACTTCAAATGGACACTTATGGCCAATGTTAATAATGTATCTCAATCTAATGGATTTCAAGCAATCTAGATAGCTGCGTATCCGGCGGCCAATCCCATACCTAATTGCCATATTTATCCTGTAAACAGATATGGCAAGCGATAACATAAAAATGGATCAAAATATCAATCTTAGACAGCAAGTTTTGGATTAGGATTAATTATTAATATGGGCCGTTAAACTGTACGTAGATACCTACCTACTTTTATACAATGTAATGCTAGTAATATTATAGCCCACAATTTTGCCCCTTTACAGCATAATTGGGGCTATTATTTAAATTATCTAAGCTATTTCACTGATCTAATATCGTTGTCCAACTTTGATGTTCAATATTTTATCAAATTTTTATGACTGATCTCCATTTGACTCGGTGAAAATCTTTGCTCAAGATTTCTTTATCATTTACAGGTATTTTTTTAAAATTGATAAAAACTTTCTTCTGGTTAACCTTATAATGAAATTTCGGTGTTATTAGTAAATTAGACAAATCATAAAGAAATCATGGATAAATATTTTGAACGATTGGTTGGATAGATGTGCTTTCGACTAGCGATTTCCACCACCGAAAATTTTACAAAATGTTGGACATAAAAAATTGGATAAAAAATATTTGACGAGTGGAATAGCAACCTAAATATTTCTTAGGTAAGTTTACCTAATACATAAAATTTTAATATAATGTGCTCTCTATTGCCTCGAATTGTACTCTCGATCAGAGATTTTATTTTATTTGATTTTTTAAAAATGTTCTAACTAATAAACAGAGAATAATGTACTTCAAGGTTTAAATTGACATTACAGTTTGTTTTAATGTCTAAATTACGCCTTTGTTTCAATAATAGAGAGAAAATAATCATTGAAATCAGTATGATAATTAATTTTTTTTGTCTGTTCGTTTTTATTTGTTTAAAATACAACACAGTTTGTAAGTTTATCTGGAAATGGTCGTTCGTCAAAAGTAGATACTTACTTATTTGTAAAACTTTGTTACTTTTAAACTAAGTAATTGCAATTGCTTATACCTACAATTAAGATTCGTCGCTTAAGAAACCAGGCGTTAGTTGAAATTTAACCTAGAGTGTTGGCGTTAGTAAGACAAATCAACTTTTTTTTAATTAGCAGAAGGAAATAAGATATGAAACGAAAAAATGGTCTAAATTAAAAAAAACTGTATATTTTTAATTTGGATCAAAAAAGTATTTTTTTACATGAATTTAAAAAAAAATGAAAGTACATTTACTTTTCGATCAGTCAATTCCTTTTTTAAGGCAAACTTGCAGACATTTCTGCTGCCTGTAGACACCAAAGATTTTGACGATGCGTTGCCAACGTGATTAAGACGTAATAGGTACCTTTTATGATATGATATATATTAGATTTTCATTACTTTACTATAGATATACAGGTACACCTGTTGTTTTAGGGTTTCGTACCCAAAGGGTAAAAACGGACCCTATCACTAAGCCTCCGCTGTCTGTCTGTCTGTCTGTCTGTCTGTCTCCAGGCTGTATTCCATAAACCGTGATAGGTAGAAAGCTGAAATTTTCACAAATGATGTATTTCCGTTGCCGCTATAACAAATACTAAAAAATTAAAAAAATAAAAAATGAAGGGGGTCCCCATACAATAAACGTGTTTTTTTCGTATTTTTTGCTCAATATTAAAAACGGTAAAAGGGAGACGCTTAAAATTTTAACAGAATATTTACTTGTATATTATCTTTCAAAATAAATAGTTAAATAACAATAAAGTAAATATTAAAGGGGGACTCCCATACAGCAAACGTAATGTTTAATAGATAGAACCTTTCGTGCGCGAGTCCGACTCGCATTTGGCTCGTTTTTTTTTGACCTATAAAAGCAAGCAAAAAGACAGATTTTCAAATGCTAAAAGGAACATGTCACTTATAAACACAAAGAAGTTGTATTTAAGGATAACGACATTTTACCTTAAATAAGTAGTTTAACTAACTTCATTGTTTTAACTTGAAATCTTTTGTCTGACACAACATGTCTTGCCCTGTTGAAACAGGGCAAGAGTCGCTTGTGCATGACTGCATGTCATAAAAAAATAAACTAATTTTTCAAAGTGACTCAGAATGTTAAAGTTATGATTTCCACGCTCAGAAATTCGTTTGTGAGGTCAAACCTTTGTCATTATTAAACAAAATTGTTCCTTGCTTTGTCGTAATAACTTATCTAATCTAAATAATATATTTGAATGAATAAATTAATGAATAAACTTGATTATGCACCAACATTTACAAAACAATACACACTCTTTCAATTATAATGTTTAACTTAGGTGCACAAAGGCGGTCTTATCGCTTTAGAGCGATCTTTACGGACAATCTTATGTTGACCAATCAGCGAATAAAAAAAGGATCTTCACGCCCATATCCCCGAAGAGGTAGGCAGAGGTACAACCAAGGCACCCACGACTAGCCCCACAATGTGATAGGTGGCAAGCCTATCGCCAACCGGGCACATTTCCAATCCCGACCAACATTTTTTTAAATTAGAAAATTAGAAAAATCCAATTTTCTTTATGTTGGCTGACCCGGGATTCGAACCCAGGACCTCATGCAGTCAAGTCCAACACCCGGACCGCTAGACCACAGAGGCGACAATCTTATGTTGACCAATCAGCGAATGTACTCGCGAATTGTGTCAATTTGGTAATGGTGTTGCATCCGCGCCATTTTAAAAATAGGCTGCTGTACGGGCGACAGTCCCTATTTCTACAACAGTCACATTCCGTAGGATGTAGAATAGGTATTATTTGATCAGTTTCACTGTTACTCAACTGCAGTGTTTTCCAAAGTGGGCGATAATGCCTCCCTGTGGGCGCTGGAGGCCTCAAAACGGGCGGTAAGGGGCCAGAAAAAAATAGGTGGCGATGGGTGTTTTGTAACTCAAATTACTTCATATTTTAATATTCACTTCTGACTTTGCTACATCTACATTTATATCCTACACTATTGTAGAAATATAACTTATACGATAAAATAGGATGATGTTTTTTTTAATAAATGACACACTTGAAATTTTAAAGCTGCAGTATTGTTGCTCTCTCTGCTAAGAAAAGTCTCGTTTAGAATATAATTTTAGTTAAATTCCAAGCAAGACTTGCTTATTAAGGTTTTTAAGATACCTAAAACAAGTAGGGAGTGCTACAAGTTACTGATTTTCAAAATGGATTTTAGACAACATGAGTTTGGGAACCTCTGCTATAGTGTATTATCAGGCAATATTACTTTATTTGCGTTCACATTTGATAATACTTGGCGTTCGCATTTGCGATTCTGAACAAACCAATGTTGCCCGTGTAATGTATGTAATTGATCCAGAGATACAGCACAGTAGGTAGGTAACACTTTAACGGGCACAAAATACAATTCAATCGAAGTTATTCATAAAGTGAATGACACAGACACAGTTGAATGTATAAGAAAATTGAAATAAAACACATGCGTCACACTTTGTGTCTGAGCCAGCCAAAACCACAACTTTTGAATATCTCGTCTGGTTTGAACACTTTGTCGTATCGGTTAGTATTATATAAATTTGTCAAAGCCAACTGCTAATAATCTTAAAATGTTACAATAACTTGACCTCTTACCGTTAAACGAGATAATAATCAGTTTATCGCTAGTTTAAAACGTTTGTTTTATTATGTAACGTTAGCAACAAATGAAATAACCTTGTGGGTTAATAAACGAACCTTGAAGTTGTATACCTATTTGTATGAGTCTTTTTATTTTCACTAATTTTGTTCGAGTCTGTTCCTGATCTGTCAAGTGGTTTATTGTGAACAGTAGGTACAATAATATAGTCGTGGGCAAAGCGGGGTCCCTTTCGTTTGAAAGCTAAAAAGTATATATTGTATTCCCTTTGCATCTTGGCTTTGAGGCCTCGAAGGGCCCCTTTAAGTGAGAGGCTGTCCACATTGTTAACGTCTAGCTACACCACTGCATCTACCTATCTATATCTTCGTCTGGACCAAACTAAGTAAAGAAGGATAAAACATAATAAGTCATGAGAACCCGTTAAGCGATTGGATTGAAGTAGCTCATGTTTAAAGGATAATTTTTTCTGAGATATTGCCGAACTAGCAGACGGCTCTTGATGCCAAAATTTATTTAATAAAGTTTTTGAAGCTTTTGATATTTTTGGATTGACACAAATTATTTACTTTTTGTAAAATATAACCTTTCTACAAATCCGTCCATCCAGTCAAAAGTTATGATGCCACAGACAGACACAAGCATACGATTCTGAAACTGTTCTCCGACAAACGCTTTTTTTTTATGATATTGGAAGGCAAACAAGCAGACGGATTTAATGATGGCAAGAAATTCACGACGCCTAGAGACACTAAAGGTTATAATGGTGCGTTGCCAACCTGAGGCCTCGAGCAAAAGTAAGTTTACCGGCTACATTACCCTCCAAACCGGAACACGTCATGACGTTATGGCGGCAGGAATAGGTAAGGCGGTGGTACCGATCCGGGTGAGTCGCTGCGAAACTCTACCACCTACTCAATAATTAGTAATTAATTAATAATGAATATTAGTAATAGTTAATGATTCGTCCACAGAATGTTTCGTTTATATTTTTTTTTATGAGAGAATCGATGACAACTTTTCCAATGCGAATGTTTCACCGACAGAACGGATTCTTTCAGGGACGAATCGACGACAGAATCTTTGACAAGATATGTATTCGTCGACACAGCTTATTTGGACCTATACCTACTAAACCTAAGGGTAAAAAGTAAAAGGGTAAGGGTAAACCTAAGAATTTAATAAATTAAAAATACTCACAAAACTTTTATTACCTAGCATTTAACTACCCAACTTTTTTTTCTGTCAGTGAAACATTCATAGTGGAAAAGTTCTGTCGTGTGATGTGTGATCTGTAGGGTTACTTTTGAGTCTCGATTAATGCAATATTGGAAATTGGAATCGGATCTGACACTAGGTACTTTTTGAACACAACACTAGCGAATTATTAAAGTATAATTAATAATAACCAATAATTATTAACTGGTTTATCGGAATGACATATCCGATTCAAATTTCCAATTTACATGAAATCAATATTCAAGAGTAACCCTACTGTGATCTTTTATCGTTATCGATATATTTGTGTGTGTCAAATGCATGGCCGTATGTGTCATGTTTTTTTTATTTAACTCACTATTATTATTAGTTATTGAAAAATATTAGCGTTCTGCACTTTTCCCACACATAAACTGTAAGTGTGCCAAATTTCATACTCCTCCGTCCGCGCAATTTTCGTAAAAGGAAGTCTAAAGTGTTTGCTTCACCTATAAATATTATGATAAGTAAATAATGCAGGTAAAGTGAGCAAGATGGTAGACGAGTGAGAGAATGACCTTGTTTCTGAACAAACATATTTTCATATTCATGTTATTCAAGAATGATTAAGCAGTATGTTTATGGTAGATTAATTAAAAAAAACCAAATGCACTGACTACCTTCGAGTTGGTTTTCCCTTTGACTTGTAACATGATTTAACGTCAATTACTTAGAAAAGCAATGACTTTTGTATAATACAAACAAGTTTCTTGTTTGTTTTAATTAATACAACAAAGTCAACTCAAATATCGCCTCTGTTGTCCAGTGGTCTGGGGATGGTCTAAACATGAGGTCTAGAGTTTCATACTCAAGTGGGGCAACTCGAAATGTGTATTTTAAATTTTTTGTAAAAACCAACGTTGCCTGGGATTGAATGAGTGCCCGGTTGGCGATATATTTCACATTCATATTCGGAGATGAAGTAGTAGGTTCGGCTCATTGTGGGTGTCATGGTTATAACTCTGTCAAGATACACATGAATACACATTTCAGCGTTTAGCAACAGGTAAGTTTAATTTTTATTTTAGCACTTGCCCTGTGCTTGGGATAAATTTCTATATATTTTAAAGAAAGAAAAACTTTCGCCCCAGACAGGATTTGAACCTGTAACCTTTCGTCTCAAGCCGACGAATGCTCTAACCAATTGAGCTACTGAGGATTCAAGTCCCGTGGCGAAATTTTTAATTCCTTTCTAACCCGTTAACGCGGGTAGTTATGTCCTGTAGATACACAATTCTGAGTACCTACCAAATGAGTTCACCATTAAGATGAAATTCACATTTTAGAATGGCCATAGCTTTCGTTTATCGCAACGTATCTTGAGACGAAAGATTACAGGTTCAAATCCTGTCTGGGGCGAAATTTTTTCTTTCTTTAAAATTTATAGGTAAGTTTAATGTTGTTTTGAATGCTAAAAATGGAGGAAGTTCAAAAATCGAGTCTAGTTTTTACACCAGAACTTTTTATTACATGAACTAATTTGATAACTGAGTTTGATAATAATAAAAATGTTTTCATCAAATCATCAAATGAAGAAACACTTGTACTGTTTCAATTTATTATTTTGGCAATAGCCTACCAGTTTCGTTTATAACAGCATCATCATTGCTAAAACTTTACTTTCTTTCTTTAAGTTTTGGCCTTTACGTTAGTATTTTGCCATAAGTCAAGTAGAAATTTACATCAAATTTTCTATCAATTGCAATAAATTATAATTTTAAATATAAATTATATATAGATATAATTATAAATAAATATAAATATAATTATAAATATAAGTCGTCAGTAAGTGATGTCAGGCTCTTGGGTAAAGCGGTGGCCTCATTACTCAAGCTCATGTAATGTTGGCGGCAACTAGGAAATACACGATACGCTAATTTCTTCATGATTATTTTATTTGTGCACTTTCACCGAACAAAAATGTACAAAATGGCACCAAAATTGACAAATTTCACTCAATATCAACACGAAATTCAAAAATTATGAAAAAACGTCGTCTATCTTTTCTCTCGATGGCGCCAAAACTTTAATAAACAATGTATTTGTTTTTTTTTTTTTTCGAAATGACTACTGTTGTGTACGTCTATTGACTTTAACAACGTCACCGGGCTAGTGGGCGAGCAGAGTGCTCAGCCAGAGATGTAATTTTGGGTGGGGCCTGGGACCCCCCTCCCTAAGGGTGTCTCCTGTGGGACCGTATGTATTTGATTTATAAACATGAATTAATTTTATAGCGGGTAGATACAAAAAACTTTATTCAACGGAGTTGCTAGCTATTGATTCTTTCACCACTGAATTGGGAAATTAGTACCAAATATCAAATAGATATATAAGATATTAAATTTAAAAATGTTTTGTTTAAAAGCAGGTGATTTCCTATAGATAACATTTACGGTTCTGGTTCGGTCATGTGGAAAGAATGACAGATGAAAGATTGACAAAGCAGATATACAATGCGAATGTGGATGGATGTAGGTACCCGGGGAGACCAAGGTTGACATTCCACGATGAGATCACTCGGGTAATATCCGGTGGTGTCAAGAGTCTCTGAAACCGGCGTGTTTGTATGAAAAGGGTAATTAATGTGGAGGAAACTAGACAGGTTTATCAGGATCGTGAGGTCTAGAACTCACTACTCTCTGCCTACCCCGTAAGGGACTTGGCGTGAAGATATGTATGTATGTAACATTTAAGGTTAAGATGCATGAGTGGTTTTGAGAACGTTAATATTGTGTATTTTGTTTATAATATCATTTTTATATCATTGAAGTAAACTGACGGGATTTTTTACAATTTTACTGCGCTTAAAATCACAAAATTTGAACTGCGGGTTTTTTGTGCATTATTAATGCAATTGAAATTGTAGATTTTCGAAGTTTATTGCGGTTAAATGATAAAATTTTAAAACAATCAAATAAGCAGATGGATTTTGTAATTACAAGAAATACCATTTGACTTCTAAATGCAGAGGGTGTTTCTAATATTAGGTTAACGCTGAAGCCAGGTCCAGCACGTTCGGAATATCTTCATACGGAAATTTATGTATAAGAAGTTTCGAATGCAGCTAATCTACACAAATCCATAGAACTACTACTTTCCTAAGAAGAGCAGTCGTGACCCCAACTACCAGCCTAGTTTAATTACATCCACACTTGGCAAGATAATGGGTCGTATATTGAGAGAGTAACTTGTGGGCTGCAACATCTTCAACTATCGACAGCGTAGTCTTTTTAGCAAGCTTTAGTCGTATACCGCCTCGTTGGTCGAGTGGCTAGCGTACACGCCTAACTACACCGACCGACCTCGAGGCTCGGGTTCGATTCCCGACGGGGGCAGGCATTTGCGTGAAGAACATTTAGATGTCTGCATTTCCGGGTCTGGGTGTTTATTAAATTTATTCTGATATCTACGAGTACTTAAGTATTTCTATGTATTATTATCGGTTGACCCAAAACACGAACATATAATTTCTTTACTTTGGGGTTGGATTCAATTTGTGTATCTTGTTTAGGGATGTTATTATTTATGTCCTGTTTTGTGGACCTGGGAAAAAGATTTCCTGAGTGGGTGATACTGCAGGTTGCCGTTTTTGGGTGGTCATCTGATGTTCTAGACATCAATGCCATCTATATTTTTATTTATTTGTTCTAGACATAATTTTTTTTTATTTATAATTTTTAAAATAATTATAAATAAAAAAAATTAAAGGGGGTTGGTGGGAACGGTCGAATGCGGAAAACGCGCTTTTTGAGGGTTCGCTCCAATCTCAAAGATAAAAACGTGTAATATAGTGTAAATTATCCAGCTCAGCAAAAATATATTTTTAGTTAGGTTTATATTTTTTTTACCTATACGTAATTATTGCAAGCCTACAGTTGCTCAGTACAAGGAAAACCACATTACAACAGGTTATTACGTACTTGTTTTTGTTTAGATTGCTATAAGGATGTTTTGTCGTTGTATTCCTCTAATTATTTTCTAAATACGCAAAACAAAATACGTTACGGTATTTAAGGAGTCCATGAATCACTTGAGGCATTCGAAAGAATAGATCATCCCTTCCCCTAGTGAGTTGTCGATGGAATTTTGGGAGACTTTTCAAAATGTATCTTTAATGTACTAATACTTTTGGATTCATTTAAAAACTTGTTGTTACCCGCGGCTTTGCTCGCATGGCAGTTAAAACATTTACCATACTGAATTTGAATTAAAAACTGCATGAATAATTTATTCCTTTTTTAAACGTATTCATTTACTTTCAATCAATAGCCCATTGACAAGGACTTTCATACAAACTTTAAACCCTTATTTCACCCCCTTGGTAGAATTTCCAGAAACGCTGAGATGCGATCTACTCATTTTTAATAAGTACCCCAAACATAAAGTATCGTGTTTCTAACTTAAAAAAATGACGATCTTCCATACAAACTGTCGACCCCTATTTCAGCCCCTTAGGGGTAGAATTTTCAGAAACGCTTAAACACGTATCTACTCTTTTTTAATAAGTAGCCTAAACATTAAGCTTCATGTTTTTAACTTGAAAAAATGACGATCTTCCATACAAACTTACAAACAAATTTCCCAAATTTCGTCCTTAGTGGGTGTTTACTCAATAAAACGAGCCCACTCACCAAATTTCATGGCTGTGGCTTCATGGCTTTTACAGTTTTTGCTCAGCGATAATGATTCAGTCGCTAAGGACATGTTATTTTAAAAGTATAGAAGAAAACAAAACAAAACAATTTTCTTAAAATTTTTATTTGAGACTAGTATTTAAGAAAATTAAAGACGAGATGCACAGTTAACAGTGCACAAAATTTACCAAATTTTTTCCGGTTTTGGTCTGAATTCGCTGAGTAGAATAGACCATCTGCCTCTTTGCCAGGCACCCAGTAAAAGGTGGGCACAGGTTATAATATAAACCACCAACCAACGGGACCACTGGCGATAGAGTGATGTGCAGCAACTTGCCCATGATCCACCGCCTCACCTACTCTTGCCGCCATAATTACTCTGTCATGTTCCGGTCTGAAGGGAAGAGTAGCAGGCAGACTTGCGCAAACGGCCTATCATCTCGGCCAGAACAGCAACGCACTTGTGACATCTATGGGTCCTATGAGCGTTGTGTGCTTGTTGGCTGGCCTTAAAAAAAAAATCCCGCGTTTGGCAAGGGGACACATTTTGCAATTCAGAAACATCTTTATTAAAAAAAAATTGTTTGACATCTAAAAAAATGACTGAAATAATATAGTTCTATAAACCTTAATGTTATTTTTAAAGATTTGTCTGAAACCGCCTTGCTTAAATATGATTGATGGAAAGAATATTTTGTTTAATTTCTATGTATTGTCAACGCTTCTCTTTATTTTGTATTTTTGTAAAAATCAAAACGGTTAACACAATACATATACTTATCGTGATTTAACAGTTGTATCCCAATAATTTAAGAATAAAGTAGCTGTGACATAGAGACAGACAGACATATAAGTAGACTCTTTAGGAGCTAATTTTTTTGCCGCATACCTAAAAATGACTTGACTTTCAATTTCGTATTATAGATACAATTGCTTTTAAAAAAATAACTTGTGTTATTTCCATGGGCTTAGTATAAAAAAAAGGTCAAGTTTGATATTATTATTATATTTGGTAGCTATTCTGATTACATTTGGCAGTTTCAGCTTTAAAACTAGAGCCTTTATTCATAAAAATATAAAATGATTTTTTTTTTCTGTCATTGTTATAATTGCGACCAAATTATTTATTCTGTAAACAGAGTCGCTAGACTAAAAGTTAATGCTTCTAATTTAGAGTTTACATAGAAAATAGTGATAATAATAAAAAAATAATGTAAAAAATTGTTGAAACTTTATAAAATGTATCTTCACGCCCATATCCCCGAAGAGGTAGGTAGAGGCAGAACCTGGGCACCCACGACCGAAGAATGGGCCGAAGATACTAAGTCCCAAAATGTGATAGGTGGCAAGCCTATCGCCAACCGGGCACATATCCTATCCCGAGCTACATTTTTTTATTAGAAAATTGGAAAAACCCAATTTTCTTTTTGTTGCCCGACCCGGGATTCGAACCCGGGACCTCATGCAGTCAAGTCCAACAACTGAACCGCTAGACCACAGAGGCGATTATTAAAAACTTTATTTTTGGCGAAATAAAGATTCCCAAAATAGGAGTTTAGTTCCGTTACAAAATTGGAGCTAAAGTTCTATTTTGTGAAACTTGCGAAACTATTTACTTNTATTGGGGGCACATTTTTAAATGACTTTGACAACTTTGACAACTTTACCGGATTTTGACTGTTGGTAATGAAATACGCTTAGTACAATATGAAAATGTCGAATAACAGTAATAGTAGCAAGGACTTTATTAAACTACCTGTAAATATTTTTATGAATAAAGGAATAAATACGTACACGTAATATTTTAAATAACTAATATTAATAACATATACTAAGGTGTACAAAATATTATTTTGCAACATATTTTATTTTTTATTTACAAAACAAGCCGTCACAATATAGCTGTCACAACACGGTAACGCATAAACATTTTTATTTACAAATTTCTACAATTAAATATTTACATTATGAAATATGAAATATTAACACAGTATACTTTTATCATGTACTTAGATAAAATTTAACAAAATATAGCGTAAATACTTTGTAAGTTATCTATTGATTGATGCAGAAGCAGTCACATTAAGACACACACACACACACAACGTCAAACCCGGGTTTTTGTCGGAGACTAAAAAATAAGACATTCACACATGACTTTTTCTTTTATTAAACAAAACTAAATTATTTTGTCCGTCCGTCAACACAGTTGTTTTAAAACCAGTATATGTGTATTTGTTAAAATAACTTAATTCCAAAAGTTTATTACACAGTCTATATGCCAAAATCCTTAGTAATATTATAGTGGAGTCAATACGGAAAAATGGATTTCAACGAATATTAGCATTATTCAAGCTCAGTAAGCTAAGTTGGGCTCTACACCATCTGAGCTGCAAACACTGGTCACTGTTATGGAAGAAGATTGTAAAGAAAGGGACTTACATCTGAATGCGATGAAAACCAAAATAATGGTGTTTGAAAGAGACGTAGCCAGAACGGATGTAAGAGTTTTGGTTGATGATGTAGTGC
>NJDC01005681.1:48591-62144 GCA_002245475.1 Calephelis virginiensis
ACTTTTTGTATAGGATGATCCATACAAATGGCATTTGCGACGCGTCTATATCTATGTACATCTATATATATGTATACATGTATATGTATATATACGTATATATATACATATATATGTATATACCCTAGACCTCGTGCAGTCAAGTCTAACACCTGAACCGCTAGAACACAGAGACGATCAGTAGGGTTACTCTTGAATCTCGATATCATGCGAATTGGAGATTCGAATCGTATATGTCACTTTAGGTACTTTTGCGTACAGTTCTAGCGGATTATTTACAATAAGTTACAAATGAATTCAGCTTATCTGACAAAACAATTTATTGTTTACTATTAACAAAATGTTAATAATTAGTCAGTATTGTGTTCAAGAGTACCTAAAATGACATACTCGATTCCAATTTCCAATATTGCATGAATCGAGCTTCAAGAGTAACCCTACAGATCAGAGGTGACAATATCAACTACTAAATATCTAAGTAAAATAGACCATCAGCATTCCTGCCGGCCAGCTCGTAAGAGGAGAGCATATTTCAGATTGGCCATTACCAACAAGAGTGCTGTGCTGCAAAATGTCCGAATAGGGATCCACCGCCTGACCTGTTTCTGTCCGCCTTTATGATTGTGTCAAGTTCCAACCTGGAGACAAGCTTGCACATTTGACCTAACACCCCGGTCACAGGATAGCGACGCACCTACAACATCGATGGTGTCTGTAGGCAACGTTTGACTCTTACCAACAAGAAAGTCGTGTGCTTCTTCGCCTTCTCATTACATAAACAAAATTTTTAATTCATCTTATGTTTTCGAGAAATTATTTTTTGTCGAATTCACCAAAAGCAAAATCATTTAACTTTCCCTGGTATATCTAAAGACCTGCAATAAATTTGTATGAAAATATTCCACTGACCTGGTCTCTAAATGCGAGGCTTGCGAAGGAAGGCAAGTTCTTTGCCCACTTTACAGCCATGAAGAGCAACCGAGCAGCTGTCTCTGCTACACTCTCTATGCCTAAAGATCTGGAACGAAAGTCGAATTCTTCAAGTTCTGTTAAAGTGGTTGCCACATTGATGAGACGGTTCTAGAATCTTGGTGGAATAATTTGGTTGTGGCTGATGCCACGAGTGCAGTTAGTCATCCAAGGTGGTTGAATCCTAGCGGCTCTGTTGGATTGGTGGTATTTCCATTCTTATTTATGCTGCGTTAACGTATTTGCCATTTTTAAATTGTATGTTTTTTAATATGTTTGTTACGCGATTACTCCATTAATACAAACCAATATTTATGTTTTTTAGAAACATAAGTCATAATTCCTATTTGAACCTATATTTACTTTAACATGACCCAACTAGTGGTATAATGAATATTTTTTTTGCATTATTAAGTAGGTATAATTTAAAATTCCTAATAGGATGTCTAAAAAGTGTATATAGTATATTTCGGAACCATTTGTTATATATCGAAAAAGAATTATGAATTCGCGAGGTGAATGAAATAGTTGGAGTCGGTTTTTGCAGTTTTATTATGCTTAAATATAGTGTTCTTCTTTGGAGTGTACATAAGATGACCCGTATAAGATAATCCTTTGGGTAGGCAAAACACTATAAACGCCTATGTCACCTCACTATTAACGTCATTGTGTGTTTGCAAGTATCGGAGCATGTGTTACTGCAATAAATAACCTTATAATTTGAACATTTTTGAAGTGAAAACTTCTTTAGCGGCGTTGCACAATTTTTTTATAATGGGTAAAAACTTTTAAACTCGCGTCAGATCGTTAGGTCGAAAATTCGTAAGACGGCGCAGGGCGCTTGCGCGAATGTTCGTGTTGTCATGTTTTGTGCGATAGCGCAATAAATGAATATTGTATTCTACCACATAAATGATAGTACTTTTAAACTGATAATTAAAGTAATTCGTGCAAAATGATTCACTATTATTCCAAAATATCAAAAATGCAAAACGTTAATATCCAAGTTTTCACTACTGCCGGCACTCACGGGGTGCAACCCGCGTTTTTTTATTACCTTTCGATAATTTAGAAGAAAAATTAGACGATGTTGCGTTACACATTCAACTAGAAACGAAAAATGCTTGAAAACGAAAACTTCATGTTATAGTCTTATCTAAATCAAAGTTTGAATTAAATCTACGAGGAATCTAGTATTCCAGACGGATGCAAACCAATGTTTACAACCGTCTGGAACCCCTAATATTAATACAACCAGCGTTTACAACCATAAGGTTTAGTTAGAGCCATGCATAAAAAAGCTGTGTCGACGAATTCGTGTTTGGTGAAAAGTTCTGTCGACGATTTGCCCGAGGATGAATCGTTCTGTCGGTGAAACGGTCGTAGAGGAAAAGTCCTGTCGTCGAATCTCTCATATGAGAATCGTTCTGTTGCAAAACGTTAGTCGGAGAAAGGTAGTGACGATGAAAAACTTGTAAACGAAACATTCTGTAGGCGAATCATTATGCGGAGAAATGTTTGTCGAAGAACAGTTTCAGAATCAGGTTGGCAACGCACCATTACCACCTTAGGTGTCTCTAGGCGGCGTGAATTTCTTGCCATCAGGAAATCAGTCTGCTTGTTTGCTTTCAAATATCATTAAAAAAAATAGCCCAATTACAACACATTTTATAATTAAAAACCTTTACAACACATCTAAAGATTTCAGTTTGCTTGCGTTTTGTACATCAGCAAGTCTGCTATACGAAGCTGTGTAATTTTTGTATGTATTATATATAATTACTCATGTGTACAAAATTGTTAAATGCTTACCCATATGGTACACAACTCTGCGGATAGCTAGGTACAGCCGGTGGAGAATATGAAGTGGAGTCTTCTTCATTGGTAACATCGATACTGTCATCTGAAATTTAAGATTTTTTTTTCTGTAAGTATGTAAGCATGAGTTTTCGTTATCATTTCCTAATATATGTTCCAAATTTAATCGCCTCTGTGGTTTAGTGGTCCAGTGTAATCCGGTGCTGGACTTGACTTCATGAGGTCCTGGGTTCAATTAGCGGATCGAGTATACTAATTCAATATTCATAAGAAAAACAGGGCAACATCTGTCTGGTCAACTGATTTTTAATGAAAACAACGTTGCCCGGTATTGGATAAGCGCTCGATTGGCGATAGGTTTGCAACTATCACATTGTAAAATATCCTTAGCTGGTCGTGGGCACCTCTGCCTACCTCTTCCGAAATACGGACGTGAAGAATGAGTTGTCGTTGACGAGAAGACGTAGAGTAAATACTGAATAAATAAAACAAACACATGTATAGTACTACTATTTAAATTATGCCCTTTGACCTGACACTTTTTACATTTTATACTTTTATTTTTAAATTGGCTGACCTAATCTAAATTTAAGCGAAATTATTAATTAATTATTATATAAAATACATTCGGATTTCCGAAGCTTGACGAATATAGCCGAAGCGCATAATTTAAGTTTTACTAGTATACTAGCTGACCCAGCAAACTTCGTATCGTTTGTCATTAATGCTACGATAGTAGCGCAGTCTGCCGGACCCAATGTAAAACATTAAAAAATCAATGACTACTTACAAATAAAAAAATAATGAAAAAACATTTTCCAGAGGACCAAATTGTTAATCTGAACCATTCTAGAATCCCCTTGAACATATACAAAAAAATCATGAAAATCGCTCCAGTCGTCTAGGAGGAGTTCAGTGACAAACACACGAACGCAAGAATATATTAAGATGTTTCGTATGTTTGGACGAATGACAAAATAGTACCATTTTTATCTTTAAATTACTAAGTGACAGTTCAAAGATATCACGATATTTTATCGAAAACAAAATACCTAACATACCATCAGTATCAGTATGTGTTCCTTCCTCATTATGGTCGTGTGAAGAGTCAGGAGCCGGCTGCGGAGGTGGTGGTGGCAAAGGTGCGTAGTGTGGCGATAGCAGCGGGTACCGGGCGGGAGATAACGCCATCGCCAGGGACACTGGGGGGCTGAAAATAGTTTGAATGTTCTGGTTGTAAGATGCTATCGCTCATTCGTCACATACCCTTTTGCGTTGTGCATATTAGCAAAATGTACATATACATTTACTTCACCAAGATGAAGAAATATGCACAGTGCTACAACGAACTCCAAATCACATTCACCACAACTAAGACAAGTACCTTCTTCTGGTAGAAGAAGTAGATAGGTCTATTCAGTACCAGCTGATCCGGCGAACTTACTTCCGCGTAACAGCTAATAACATATAAGAAAAAAAGAATTTCTGCATTCGTTCTCCACGCTCAAGGCCCGCGATAGAATCTATGCAATAGCTTAAAATAATATTAATATTCTCTTTTTAATTTTTAAAGACGTTTTAGATTTCCGATTATTATTAAATTTGGATTAAATCTAGGGCCCAATTGGATACAAGTCAATGTTTACAAATAGGGTTTTCTAAACCTTAAAAAACTAATCCTACATCCAAACTTCTACCTCTGTTAGGGAATAGTAACTTTTTTTTATGAACAAGTCTATGTCATATACATAGACTTGTTCATAGCAAAAGTTAAATCTCGAATCTTCAAGCAAAATGAAGCGACTTTTTTTTAAAATCGTAACGGAGAAATAAAACTTTCATATTCGTGACATTAGTATGAAAGGAATGTTTATTTTAAAGTTCTACAACCAGCTTTAGATGACCTATACGTTCAAATATTTCTCTACATTCCGGATTTTATGTTATATTATGGTCTTTTTATGCTGAATTTTGTTATGTTTGTAAATTAAAACTACAAAACCCATGACTTTTTAAAAATAGGGCCAATCTATAAGGGACGTATTACAAAACAAACAAAGAATAAATTAATTCGGGTTATAAGTAATGAAATTATACCCCAATTTACATTTTAACTTTTACACTTGTCCTACAGGAACCCTATAGTGGGATAAAAAGTAGCCTATAGCCTTTCTCAAAGCATAAAGTACCTACCTGTTAAATTCTAGTACGTATATTTTAATCGCAAATCGCGGACGGGACACAAATACAGACAGGCAGACAGACAAACAAAAAATTAAAAAAAGAGTATTATGCTGCCCGTTTTAAGTCGCCTGCATCTACTTTTTTAAAATATTTTCAATATATAAAAGTCACTTTTTTACAGTTTTATTATAAGTGTCGTTGAATGTAGCATTAGGTTGGTATGCCTTCAGTTATAAACCTTATTCACACGCTGATCATTGCATAATATTAGTAGGGGATCTCGAAGGAATTTGGAGATTTACTCAGGCGCGTCAGATTACGGAATGGGAGATACCTTGTACCATGGTTTAACAATTATTAACACTCATGGTGTAGAATGTTTGTTTAGAGTCGCGCATGTATAGTATGGTAGTATTTGTATTTTTTTTGGCCTGAAAATATACTCGAACGTGTCATATAAAAGTAGTTACCAAACAGTTGCATGTCAATATTTGCATGTTTAAATATTTTGACGAATTGTATGTGATGAATGCTAGTAAGCTATATATCTGATGTAACTTAAAAAATAAGTTATTTATGTTCACTTTTTTATCATTAAGGTGACCTACCTGATTGACATAATCCTACCATGGTAGACACGTTAGGCTATAAACATTGTACACTATAAATATCTGATGCGCTCGCTTATAATTAAGTGACTTTTCGCACCGCTAAAAATATAAACGTCACATAACCTTTTTTATTCTCCACCATCTAACCGATAAAGTCCAGTCGGTTCCTGTGACGCTAGAGTGACTACACATTCAACATTCTGGGCTCCCCTACTATATGAGACCATGATGATATTTCCACTAAACATCTAAATACAAAACACTAACAGGCAAGATATTCTGATGAAGATGTATTTATTTATTTATTTATTTCATCCTTTATTGCACTAAAATAAATGTACAAAGGCCAACTTAATGCCAAAAAAGCATTTTATCCCAGTTTACCCTGGGTAATGGTGACAAAAACACACATGAGGTAGTGCACAAAAATTTGACAATAGAAAAAACACATTTTACAACAACACAAAAATAATTACAGTTAATAAAAAACAGTGAAGATTCTAAATTTACAAACTAAACTAAAATAGAACACAAAAGGTAATTCTAATAATAATAACAATATTATTCTAATAACAATAATAGTCTACATAATTACCTGTATATAGTGTGAAACTATATAAATACAACAAAGATTTTATAACAATGTACGAGTACACATAAATCATATCTAATAATATCGTAATAATTTTATTTCTCACTCCCGATGGAAAAAGACGTGTCTATGTGTATTTGTCTGTATGCGGTAAGATAACTCCTAAACGGATGACCGATTTTAACGTGTTTGAATTTCGTTTGCAAGATGATTTTTAGCTAGTTCATTGGTTGGGATAGGTTTTGTCAATGGTTATTGAAAACTTTAAATTTTTGTTTATTATTTTGTACTAAATAAATACATAAAAATAATTACAAATTAAAGTAACCAGATTTTATACACAACAATGGAGGTTTAAAGTAACTACTTTATTGCATAAACTGTTATCCGCTTCGCACGGGTGGACAAACTTCTATGTTATTATACCTTCATAATATAAAGCCGAGGAGCTTCCTCTTCAATCACTCTATTAGAAAAAACATATCGAAATCTTTTGCGTAGTTTTAAAGGTATAAGCATACATAGGGACAGACAGCGGAAAGTGACTTTGTTTTTAATCCCTGGCGCAAAACGATGCGTGCTATAACTGTAAGTTTGACTTGTTTTTGTGTGTGTCTGTCTGCCTGTAGCACTTGAGTGGATGGACGAATTTTAATGAGTTTTTTATTTAAAAGCTGGCGTGACCGAGATGATTCTTAGCAATACTTGATGGCTATCTGTCCAGGTGTTCAACGTCATCAACTCATTTGCAGCTCAATTATAAACATATAGTCCTTCAGGCCCATATCCCTAAAGAGGTAGACAGAGGGACATCCAGGGCACCCACGACTAGCCGAAGACACTAAGTCCCACAATGTGATAGGTGGCAAGCAACCGGGCACATGTCCAACCCCAAGCAATATTTTTTTTTAAATTAGAAAATTGGAAATACCACATTTTCTTTTCGTTGCCCGACCCGGGATTTGAACCCGGGACCTCATGAAGTCAAGTCCAACACTTGGACCGCTAGACCACAGAGGCTACATCAAACGTCGGAATCATCGGCATCAAACATGTAAACATCGACATCAAACATGTAAACATCGGAATGGATATTATTGGCATTTATTTATTTTACTTTTGAACTTATGTGAGACGTAACATATGTAAAAACGGAGCTGCCCTGATGATGGAGCTCAAAGATAGGAGACGCAACCTTCAAATACCAACTAGTAAACTCACTCCGAGATGGACTCATTCGATTTGTCTTAACTAGATATTTTCATATCTTCTGATGACGGGGACTGCAGAGCAAGGACCTGAAGAAGGAACTGAGAGGTGGTTGATAGATCATAGTTTCAAAGTTTCAGTAGGTACCATGTTTTGTGATTTTCGCTGTTTATCACACACATCAAAAAATATTATTAAAATTAAATATTGATGTTTAGCACATCAAAAAGAGAGGTGTTGTAAGTTAGATTTGTGTAGGTCTGTGGCATCATAACGTTTAAAAGGATAGATTGTTTAACGGGAGTTTATTTAAATGTTTTTATTTTAAAATTATATACCTACTATGTAGTGGTTAAGTAAAAACCTTGAAATTTACGATAGTAAGATATGAGATAATAAAGCAACATTCCGACATACGTACTTGCAAAGATACGCTGGAAGCACATTATTTATTTATAATTTTTATTTTTTATTAAAAAAAAAACATCGATAAATAGAAACGCAAAAAGGAAAAGCCTTATCTCTAGGTGTACAAATTTCTTCCAGCCGATCGTAAAATTAGAATCTGTGATGAAACAGACACAATAAATAAATATAACTAAGTAAATAACCAAAGCATAATAAGAATAACGTTAGCCTTCGCCATGTAGAAATAAATAAAAAAAAACAAGACATACAAATGAAAGCATTCCTAAGCACAATAAAATGTTATTTTCGTACAAATATTACATTAGCATTAACGAATGATTTAGTTGAACACGCACAAGCACTCAGATTGATATCATTTGACTGCCAAATGGGGTTGAATACCTTAAGGGAAATATTAGGGGTTCTATGATATGGTTTTTATAGCCTAGACGCTTTAGACAAATTGCTTTAACATATTACTTATTGTGGTATTGTAGTTAATTTAATATGAACTAAATGTAATAAAGTTTCATCGAACCCGTAGGTACGATAAAGTGGTTGAGTAAGTAACAACCGGTTCACGCGCAGGAAGGCCATGAGATGAGGAGTCGGAAGCGTAGGAAAACGGATCTTGAGGAACATTACTAAATACTAGTGGTCGCCCATTGGTCGAAATTCCTTCATACTCCGACCATAACAAATTTTAATATCTTGTTCCATCTTCATTTCTCAAGACCAACTACTTTGTTTCCAAATTTTTTAGTGGTAGCATGGTAGTGTGGGTAATTTATTAGCGTTCTGCACTTCTCCTAAACATAAACTATAAGTGTGCCAAATTTTGTGCTCCTGCAATTTTCCGCAATTTTCCGCAATTTAGTCCGCAATTTTGTGCTCCTGCAACCGCGCAATTTTCGTAAAAAGGGGTCCAAAGTTTTGGCATCACGTATTAATATATAGATAAAATAATAGCTTTGATAATAAACTGACTCCAATTCACAGACGGAATTATAGAAACGGACATCGTTGACTTGCCATTATCTGTTTTTATATCTATATTTAAAGTCTATACTTATAATAAATCTGTAGAAGACTGAATTCTGTACATTGAATAAGTTAAAAAAATAGTGCAGGAAACTGAAATGGACAGCAGAACACATTTTTAGCACTTTTGAATTTTTTTCTGTCAGCCTGTCTGTCTGCCTTTCTGCCTGTCTGTCTTTCTGTCTGTCTGTATACCGACTATGATTAACGCCAAATCTACTAAACCGATCTTAACGAAATTTGGTAGGTAGATACTTTATGTTCTGAGGTAGGTTATAGGATACTTTTTAGCCCACAAACTAAAGATTCCCATGGGAGAGGGGTAAAGTCAAAATGTAAATTGGGCTTTGATTTATTAACGACTAGTCCGATTTTATTAATTATTTTTTCTTTTTTATATGTTGCGTATATGTTTTACAGATTGCCCCCAGTTTTTTTCAGTCATAGGTAATTTTGTAGTTGACAAATTATGTCCCTTTTTATGCTTAAATCTTTACAACTACGCAACGGATTTTGATGCGGCTTTATTAATTGTTAAAGTGATCGAAGAGGAATGTTTTATATGTATATTCTATTCCGTGCGAAGCCGGGCCGGGATGCTAGTTAAATATAATTTAAAAACTGGTATTCGGATCTGAACCAAATTTATAAAGTCCACCTCTGAATCATCTACCTTTCGCAGAGTAATCGCGTAACATACACAAAAAACAAAAAAAGGAACCGACGAATTGATAACCAACTTTTTGAATTAAGAATACAGAAAATTAATACACGTGGTGTATGTGCAGATATTTCATTAACCATTTTAAATATAAATACACTTTGATCTATTCTAGGTGTCACTTGCGTCTATACTTAAACCTTTTTAACCTATCATTGAAGTTTTCTATAAATGTAGAACTAAATCCGTCTCGTAACCAGGCCCTGACGTCAAGCCATTGAGATGTATGAATCAAGTTTCAAGCAAAAGAGTGATCAAAGGTTGCTTGGGTCGACACGGGTGATCGGATGACCACCTACACAGGACCTATTGACGCGTGCTTTGTCTATAATGGAGCAGGTTCCAGCTATTCTAGACAGGCCATTGTCGACGTTAGTACAAGGGCTGAAATACTAATATGATATCCAAGTTCGTTAGGACAAGCGGTAGGTACTTGTTTTATAAGTGTATTAAATAATTTCTGTTTGACGTAAACGGTCTGAGCCCTTAACATGAGTTTACGCCTTGTGAAGTTTACTATACTCGATACCGTCTCTGTAAGTTACTTGTATTAAAACTTTGAACAGCGCCTCTATTCGTAACTAAAAGAAACACATTTTTAAACTAAAATTCTCATAGATTTCAACACGTAACTTACCGAATGTAATCTCTAACTCATGGTAAAGACTCTGCAGTCTTTGTGTTTCATTATCATTGACAATTTTTTTTACTTATCAAAATGTGTCTCCTTTTTGTGTAACCTTATTACCTCTATCGTAAATACACGTTTACCCCAAAAGTAGGCAAACAAATTGCAAGTGAAATAGCGCATCTTAACACTGACAAAACCAAATGGAGTTTTGGCGCCAATGAAAGAAAAGATAGTCGAAGTTTTTTCATAATTATTAAATTTCGTGTTGATATTGAGTGAAATTAGTCAATTTTGGTGGCATTTTGTACAAGTTTGTTCAGTGAAAGTGCACAAATGAAATAATTATGAAGAAATTAGCGTATCGTGTATTTCCTCGTTGCCGCGCCAAATCTTTTAAAAATAAAATAAATAAAAATTACATAAGCTTGAGTAATGAAGCCACCGCTTTACCCAAGAACCTGACATGACTTACTAACGACTTACGACTGATGGCTAATTATAATTGATTAAGATTGACATAAAATTTGATGCAAAATTCTACTTGACTAATGGCAAAATACTAACGTGAAGGCCAAAACCTAAAGAAAGAAAAAAGAAGACAAAACCAAATGCGAATACTAGTAACTTTATTGCTTTATTTACGTTGAAATTTAATTATAAAGGCAAAAGAGACTAATGCCATTTTGCTCATTAAATAATACCTATACATTTGAAATACTGATTTAAATACAGTGGCAAAATATATTCAGAAGATGGTGTGTACGCAACTACGATTAACAAACAAAGATGGCATGTATTAGCTAGCACTCAAATTTAAAATTTTTGTGTGAGCCACTGACATTCAAATTTATAATTGAGTGAATATTACACATTTACGAAAGGTATTTGTAGGGACTACAAATAAAACCGAAAACTTTGAAAAACTTTTTTTCGTAAACAACAAAATGTCAAAATCATAACACAAAAATCGCATATCTCAATAATAATTAAATCATAAAAAACAAACAAAAAATAAAGTACGTATAAAGAAAATATTTTTTTTTCACAAGTCAAAAGCAAATGTATTTCAAAATGTATAGGAAAGATAGATGCAACAAAGAGAAAAGCGAGGCGCGGCCACGATTTTAAAACAAAAAGATATCGCAAACTGTTTTCCAGGAGAGGGGTCAAAGACTGCTCCAAACATCCTTTGAAAAGTTATACGTTTTATAGTCAGTTCCTTTGTCGAAATAACATCGAAGAAGAGGGACGTTTGCAAAACTATTTTATAATAAAACTGAAAATTTTGTTGTTTGTTTGTATCCATTTAGTTTTGCGAATACAAACTATCCGAACTATTCACTATAATTGTTTGTATATCCAATTCCAGCTCGATTTGTCGAGTGGTTTGAGGTTTTACGATGACAGAGAAGTCAAACAAATTAGCCTAATATCTATACCTAGGTATATATAAAAATGAATCTCCATTTCGCGTTGTCCTCGCATCACACTTGAGCGTATGAACCAATTTTGCTTTGCGAATATTTCATTTGTCAGAAGGATCATATGTTGAGCAAAATGGTGAAAATTTCTGGGAAAGTGGGAGAAACTACTATTCAATTTTGTCCATTTAAACTGTTAGTAGTTGCAAAGTAACTCTTAATCCGGAGTGTATATGTTCGCGGGATCGGCTAGTCTATCAATAAAAAAATATTTTTGTCTACGTCATTACATCACAGATATATCATTTATCTAACACTTGCGTTAAATCTTTTTTCATTGTGTTAGTAAGGAGACGGTTCTAATAACAAAATTGTCCCTTAGTTTAGCTGTGGTTTAGAGGAACATTAAAAATTATATTTGTTGGTTTAGGTTTCAAATATCAGGAACAATTACGAAATTTTGATATGCGAGACGCGGCTATCGAAACAGAGCACAATGTTAAAAACAAAAAGATAACACAAACCGTTTTCCAGGAGAGAAGCCAAAGACTGCTCAAACAACCTTTGAGAAGTGATATGTGTGTTTCGTACTTAGTCTGTTCCTTTGTCAAATAAAATCTGCTTCTAGAAATTTTACATTACATATGGGCTTCGACTGCGACTTTGTTCGTTTATGGTTGCATTTGATTTTTTTTTACATTTTATTTGTTTAATAAGTTATAAATAATTTAATCTCAGTAAATCTGCAAACCCCTACCTTAATTTACTACGTCGTGAATATATATTTTTAATTAAAATTAGAATTATCAAATAATTTATTTCACTTTAACCATACAAAAGGCACTTGAGAAACGTCTATAAGTATAATACTAAAATCTACCACCGGATCGGATCGTTGATACACCGGCAAGAAAATCAACGGGCTTGTCTATTTGCTCATTTTAAAATATGTACTTATACAATAATAATAACTACGTTAATAAAATCTATACAATGCTATCGTCGGCACTTGGTGGAATTCCATTGTATACACACGTTTTTTTGTAGTTAACACTTGTACTAATCCACCATACACTTTATTTAACACTTTCTGTTACTCTCCAGCCAACCGGACCAGCCCGGATGATGCTGTAAAAAGTGAAACCGGTTGGCTGGAGAGTAACAGAAAGTGTTAAATAAAGTGTACAGTGGATAAGTATAAGTGTTAACTACAAAAAAAAACGTTAATAAAAACCAACTTTAAAACTAAAAAGTAAAAATAATAAACATTTCATATTAATTAAATACTACCTATTACTTATATATTATGCTATATACCAATAGGTTTGAAGTCGGTGCCAAGCCAATTTAATTTTTATAAAATAATTATTAGTTTAACGCTTGGCACCGACTTTAAAAGTATATTTGTAGCACGTATTAATAATAGGTGTAATATAATTAACATTAAGTCGTTATTATTTTTTACTTTTTAGTTTTGAAGATTGTTTTATTAGCGTAGCTATTTTTATTTAATACTTTTCAGTTTATTGCTGATATGATTTCATTTAATAAAAATAAACATCGGGATAGGTGAAAGTAGATAAAAAATGATCATAAAATAAAAACTAATGGGCCTATCTAAATCAAACTTTCATGGGACCATTTCGAAACTATTCCGCATCAAACAAAAAAAGAATGACGTAAATCGGTTCAGAAACGACGGAGAAATCGGTGTACATACTGTTAATAATATTTATTCGTTATAATTTCATTAAATTTCGATCCATTTAAATATGGAAACACTAAGTGTAAACCTGTGCTTGCACAGTGACATTACTTGTGTTTTAATAATATCAGGTAATTGTGTCATTTGGTTTTCAGAATATTTGAAATGTTTCATTTGACTATAAAAATATATCATTTAATTTAACACTGTGACAAAATTTATTTGTAATTTATTCTTTAAGTG
>NJDC01005681.1:63973-79418 GCA_002245475.1 Calephelis virginiensis
TCTTGGTTTAGGTTTCAAATATCAGGAACAATTACGAAATTTTGATATGCGAGACGCGGCTATCGAAACAGAGCACAATGTTAAAACCAAAAAGATAACACAAACCATTTTCCAGGAGAGAAGTCAAAGACTGCTCAAACATCCTTTGAGAAGTGATATGTGTGTTTCGTACTTAGTCTGTTTCTTTGTCAAATAAAATCTGCTTCTAGAAATTTTACATTACATATGGGCTTCGACTGCGACTTTGTTCGTTTATGGTTGCATTTGATGTTTTTTTTTTAAATTTTATTTGTTTTATAAGTTATAAATAATTTAATCTCAGTAAAACTGCAAACCCCTTCCTTAATTTGTTTACTACGCCGTGATCAAATAATTTATTTTACTTTAACCATACAAAAGGCACTTGAGAAACGTCTATAGGCATAATACTAAAATCTACCACCGGATCGGATCGTAGACACACCGGCAAGAAAATCAACGGGCTTGTCTATTTGCTCATTTTAAAATATGTACTTATACAATAATAATAACTACGTTAATGAAATCTATACAATGCTATCGTCGGCACTTGGTGGAATTCCATTGTATACACACGTTTTTTTGTAGTTAACACTTGTACTAATCCATCATACACTTTATTTAACACTTTCTGTTACTCTCCAGCCAACCGGACCAGCCCGGACGATGCTGTAAAAAGTGAAACCGGTTGGCTGGAGAGTAACAGAAAGTGTTAAATAAAGTGTATAGGGGATAAGTATAAGTGTTAACTACAAAAAAACGTTAATAAAAACCGACTTTAAAACCAAAAATTAAAAATAATAAAAAAATAATATTAATTAAATACTACCTATTACTTATATATTATGCTATTTACCAATAGGTTTGAAGTCGGTGCCAAGCCAATTTAATTTTTATAAAATAATTATTAGTTTAACTCTTAGCATCGACTTTAAAAGTATATTTGTAGCACGTATTAATAATAGGTGTAATATAATTAACATTAAGTCGTTATTATTTTATACTTTTTAGTTTTGAAGATTGTTTTATTAGCGTAGCTATTTTTATTTAATACTTTTCAGTGTATTGCTGATATGATTTCATTTAATAAAAATAAACATCGGGATAGGTGAAAGTAGATAAAAAGTGCTCATAAAATAAAAACTAATGGGCATACCTAAATCAAACTTTCATGGGACCAATTCGAAACTATTCCGCATCAAACAAAAAAAAGAATGACGTAAATCGGTTCAGAAACCACGGAGAAATCGGTGTACATACTGTTAATAATATTTAGATATTCGTTATTATTTCATTAAATTTCGATCCATTTAAACATGAAAACACTAAGTTACTAACCTGTGCTTGCACAGTGACATTACTTGTGTTTTAATAATGTCATGTAATTGTGTCATTTGGTTTTCAGAATATTTGAAATGTTTCATTTGACTATAAAAATATTTGTAAATAATATATTATTAATATAAATTTAACACTTTATATTACAATTTATATTGACACAACACTGTGACAAAATAATCAGTATTTTGTCACAGTGTTGTGTCAATATAAATTGAAAAAAGAAGTGTGGCACTCGGAGACTGCCGCGGTAAAGCTATTGCATAAGCAGGCATGAGTCACTAGATTGCGGGGCGAAGAAAGAGGGTTCTACCTTTTATCGCGGGCCTTGAGCGTGGAAGCTGAATCCAGAAATTCCGTAACGAAAATAACCTAATAACACCCTCCAATTCGACTAGCACAGCAGTGATACTTTTTAGTTTCGCCATTCAAAATTCAATAAAAGTTCTGCTACTCATCGATGAATGGCAACACTAAAAATTATCACTGCTTATCTCTTTAGTTCAGCAACTCGCCTCTGGGTGGCATTGGTGTTATCGGCGTTACTGCGCATGCGTAATCTCCCTTTTCGCCCCGCAATCTTGTGACTCATGCACCAGACTCCGAGTACCACACGTCTTTTTTAATTAGATATTAATCTAAGGCATCAAACAATTATGTAAAACAGTTGAGTGTGTTTGCGTTTCATCTAATTTTAACGTAAGTAATGGAATTTCAGAATGCGTCGACGATAGAAAGTATAGAATACTAGCTGAGCCAACAGACGTCGTGTGAAAACTACGAATGCGTATATATTTTTTTCACATGAACTATTTCTTGAATATACGTTATAACTAACACGTCAAAAAAATAATTAGATGCGATGACCGAGGGAAATGTCGATTATTTTTTTCTAAATAAAGAATGAAAGAGTTACTGCGTTTAAAAATAAATTATTTCTCAGCGTTATTCTTATCTGTATATCTTATCTTAGGCTAAGGCCTGGGTTCTCTACATCCATGCCAGAGAGCAAACACATCTCTACCCTATGGAAATATTTTTTTAACTTTTGTTTTCGCTCGAGGCTTAGCATCCTGGCCTCAGGTGGGCAATGCACCATCACCACCTTTGGTGTTTCTAGGCGACGTGAATTTCTTACCATAAGAAAATCCGTCTGCTTTGTTTGCGTTCCAATACAAAAAAAAATGAAATGGGTAATATTCTATTTTTTTCTTTAAGTAGCATTTCAATTTCATCTTAGCTTTTGATCCTTAGCCAATCACACAGTATTTTTATGTTTAGAAAACACTTACCCGAAAACACCTACAGCAACTGCCGCTTCTCTCAAAGCTCGCTCTTGGTCCATATCTCTCAAAGCTTCTGGTCGGATTGTGGCTGTATTTCGGGGTTGCCTCTCATTCTGCACCGCTGTAATGTAAGCAAATCCTTCAATCTTTACGTTAATAGTTAGAGGTAGGCAGAGTAGAAACTATATTATCCTATATTAATATTATAAATGCGAAAGATTGTCTATTTGTTTGTTTGTTTGTTACTCTTCCACGCAAAAACTGTAGGACCGATTTTCATGAAATTTGGTACACACATAGAGGATTTACACATACACATAGAGGATATATTTGGATTAGCACATAGTTTTTATTCCAAAAAATGTTTAGGTGGAACCACCCGGACAACGCCGCTGGCAACAGCTAGTATTTCATAGCAATGAAAAGCAAACATTTAAACCAATTTCCTGAATCCTAGTCCGTCTATACATACAAGATTTATTACTTTTATCGAACACAATGATTGACTAGGTAGCAGACTCCTATAATGACTTGCAAATCGTAGTCGCCGCCTGAATTATTCCTGCCGCGATAAAATTAGTGGTACTTTTCTATTTTACTGGGGTGAATCCTGTCAAATTGATTCCACAAATGTTGAGGTTCCTCTCAAAAGCCGCTTCCTCTGTCCCTATCTCCCTTTGTATGCTTAAATTTTTAAAACTACGCAACGGATTTTCATGTGGTTTTTTTGAAGTGAAAACTTCTTTAGCGGCGTTGCGCACTTTTTTGGAATTAGTAAAAACATCTAAACTCTTGTCAGGATATGTGACCTGATTGAAAAGACGGCGCAGGGCGCTTGCGCGAATGCTCGTGTTGTCATATTTGTGTACGATAGCGCAATAAATGAATATTGAAATTATACCACATAAATTATTGTACTTTTATACCGTTAATTAAAGTAATTCGTGCAAAATTATTCCCTAACCATTCCAAAATATCAAAAATGCACAACGTTAATACTCAAGTTTACTTCTGCCGGCACTCCCGGAGTGCAACCCGCCATTTTTTTAAATAGATAAAGTGATTGAAGAGGAAGGTTTATATGTATATTTCATTACCGTGCAAAGCCGGGGCGGGCCGCTAGTAAGTGATAAAATAATTAACAAGCACACGGCTCCCCTGATAGTAAGAGATATCTAGACACCAAAAATGTCTAGTTGCATTTCTTACCACTACGAGATCCATATGTCTATTTACTTTCTAAGATAAATAAAACTTTTTTAACTGACCTAGAAAGATCATCAATTCGATTCTGCTTTCATTTGTTCTGTTTTTGTATATTTAATACGTTCTTACGGTAACAACAAATTATGATGATTAAGATAGAAAGATATGTCGACGGTAGCGACATCATCAGAACATAAAGATGTATAATTCAAAGATCACTTTTCGGATCTCGAAAGAATTTATAGGTAACCACCACAGGATAATGTGCTACCTTTCGAAATTGTCTACTTACTCGCAATTTGGTAATTAATTTGAAGTCGATTTTTTGCTATTTTACTGTGCTTAAGTTGCTTTTAACTTAACTCTCCATTCTATCTCGATAGTAGCTGGTACTCAAAAAAGAAGATATACCCACAACGCCCTCCCGATCTAATAGTTTATCATGTCATTCGCCTACAGTTTGAAACCACCCTTGCGTGGGGGTAGGTTCCGTTTGATATTATCGCCCACCTGATCCCCACCTAGCACGCACATCTACCGACATACTTTGAGTAATTGGTTGATAATAATTAGCCTTGGACCTTTTACAATTTTAAGACTTCTTGTATATAGAAGTTTTTTATGATATCACTTGTTGGCTGTGTACATGGCATGTGGCACACGGTTCTTCTGATGGCGAGAAACAATAATATTAAACGACGATCGCTGTCCTGGGTGTCAGGCTTATTGTGCAATGTAATTATAATTGGAAGATGGTACAGTAATTGAGGCGGCAGGAATAGGTAAAGCGTTGGATCCGTACCCGGGCAATTTGCTGTACAAAACTACACCAGTGCTCTTGTTGATAAAGAACATTTAGCCTATGCGCTTCTGTTTTGAGCTGCAAGGAAACAGATAGTCTATTCTACACAGAGGACCCAGAAACTAAGATTTCTACAAGAAACTACTAACTCAGTATTATAAAGACCTAATGACTGCGGACGTAATCGGTAAGAAGGGAATTAAAATTTTACTTAGTCACAAGAGTTGAATTTCGGTAGCTTAAATAGATAGAGCATTCATCATGGAGAGAATGGTTAAGTTTAAATCTTGTCTAATGTGTAATTTTTTCTCTCTTTGTAATTTGTGAAAGAGCTGCTTTTTTATATAATGAAGGACAAGCCTACCTATGGACTACATAGATATTACTAATGCGTCGCTATCTTAAGACCTGGATCTTAAGCCACTGATCAACTAGTAAACACCTGTGTTATTGGTGTTAGTCAATGATATGAACACATAGAAATACTTAAATAGATATTGGAATAAATTTAATAAATACCCAAACCCAGAAATACAGACATCTTAATGTTCATTACACAAATACTACTTGCCCCCTTCGGGCATCGTACCCAAACCTTAGGTAGGTACGGTACGTCCGTGGCGTTAGGTATGTATCCTAGATATTCAATCAAAAAGGTGGTTAAAATGACAATAGACATTTTTGGAACATTTGTAAAAAATAACATAGTTTACCATGATTCGTGCTCGGAATTTTTTTCATATCTAGGTACCTTTTTAAGAAAATTCTTTTACCCTGAAAAATTGAATTTTTTTCTTCTGGTCTTTCGTACAGTAAGCAATGGCTGTGCTTGTGATAAGGGTAACCTACAGTAAGCAATGGCTGTGCTTGTGATAAGGGTAAAAGACAACGATTCTAAAACATAGAAATATGTACCTTAATAGATACCAGAATAGATTTAATTAACACCCGGACCCGGAAATGCAGATATGAAAATGTTAATTACATTATTAATGTCTGCCACCGTCGAGAATGGAACCCGAGCCTTCGGTTGGTCAGTGGCCACGACCTAGAGGCGGTCAACAAGATTGCGGGTTTGAATCCAATATACGGTGGATTTTTTATTTATTAAGTATCGAAGTATGTACCTATCTCACAATCGAAGTAATGGATTGGATCTTGTTCAATAAAAACCTGGCTGTCTCGCTTCCGGCGTGTCACCTCAAAGATGGCTGCGGCCGGAAGTGGGAGGGGCATTTGATTCATAGTGAGGGTGGGCCCGAGTAGGCAAAGGTTAACTTCTCACTGGATTACCTTTATATTGACTAGCTTTATATTTTGTGCCATAGGGATGTGACGACACCGTCGCACCATAGCAGAATTATCTAGTAATTTAGGTAAAATACAATTTTTATCATTATGTTTGTGTTCCCAATGTCGCACCAAAAACTACATTTTCTTGCTACCGTATTTTAATGCTCCTTATTGTCGTGTTACGGATTGTAGGGTAAGTTTATCGTTAAATATCCTTCACAACGCAATAGGCATTTCAGACTTAAATGTTAACGTTTTTTTTTATATTATTGATTGTGGCTCTGTGGTTTAGTGGTCAGATGTTACACATGACTACATGAGTTTCCTAAATATATTTCGTTGCTTTTAGATTGCCAAGGCAATTACAATTTTTGTTACTTATGGACAACATCTCTTTTAACAATAAAAAAATACAAAAACAAACTTTTTTGGGAATTAGATTCTTATTTTACTTTAAATTTTACACCAAACTTTTATAAAGCCACCAGCCTTTACGATCAGCAGTTTACCAGCATGGAACTGCTTTGTTTAAGACATCTTACGTCAAGTTTCGTCAAATCCATAACCTATTCAATATTTAAATTTAAAAAGAGTAATAGGTAGATACATGCATAGTCACTTATGAACCTACAAAGAAACGATCGAAAACATAATCCTTGCAACCCAATAAGTAATAATTCAAACGATACGTTAAAGTAAAAGTTACGGTGAAGTTGTAAAAACCGCGAGGTTGGCAACACATTAGTCTTTCAAGAACGACAATTTATTTATTCAATTTACTATACACAAAAAATACTTATAAGCACAAATCAAATATCTGTGATGAGATTTTAATCCATTTTCAATGGGGGTAAATAGGGAAGCAGCTGCTTTTTAACCAAAAGAAATCCTTAAATGATTTAACTCGGCAAAAAGTTCTGTGGTAATGCTAAGCAACAACTTGTCTATTTTAGAAGCGAACAATACACAAGCAAAAGCAAAAAACGGAAAAATAAAAGAACAATTCAAATCTGTAAATATCAAAATGAACCGTCTTTTGTCAGTAAATTCCTTACTTCCTAATATAAAATGGAAATGCTCTTCGTTCAAAAGACTACCATAATTGAAAAATAAAATCAAAATGATCAGGTGCATGCCCCATCTGGATTTTATCCCTGTACCCATTTACTTTAAGCAATACTCACAAATATAGTGTCATCTCACTCACATGCCTTTAAATGCATATTGGCTATCTCTTTCACATACTTCAACCAAATTGATTCGGATTTAGTAGCTATTGATTCCGGTGAACATGCACAACTGATATTCGACGTTATTTCCCAGTCAATACAGTTGAATTTAGGTTCAAATGTAATTGGGGATAATTGACGATTGCGTCCACTGAAAATCCAACCCTGAGTCTTCCACTCTGAATTCAAATTTGTAGCTTAAAAGTTATAAATCCATTTACGTTAGCTCTTTACCGGTCATTAAATTTAATGCTTCATGTTAAGTGGCATAGAGTTTATGTTTGAATGGTCGTGTGTGAGTGATTTGACGTTTTGGATTGGAGTGCTGATTAATACAGGGTTGGATTTGGGGTTTTATGCGAGGATTAAAATCACATTAATCAGTGTCTATAGATTTAACTCTGGTATAAACAGTTAAGTGTTAGGGTACGATGTTGGATTTCGAGTACAGTCGATGGCACAAATACGGAAAGCTTATTTACGCCTTTATTTTATCTTAACCGTATCTTAGCTTACAACTATATAGGACTGTGGAAGTTATGTTGGTCGAGGGCTTAACGTACAAGCCGATACCATGGAACAACTGTAAGGCTCGATTTCGATTCCCGACTGGGACAGGTAATAAATATACCTAGATCAATTGATTATCGCGGGCCTAATTCCACTGCAGTCTATTCAGAAAACTTTGTTGTTGCCGTCTGCAGTAAAAATAGCCGTCTGAAAAGTTTTTCAATTCCCCTAATAAACTTAATAAATAAACACAAACGATTTTTGCTAGTAATATTGTGTGAACTACATTAACTATCTGTTCAAAAACTGAAAACTAAATGCTTTCAGAAATCTAAAAAAAATAATAAATTACGGTAGATACAAGCATCTAATTTTAAAATGATATAATTATATTTTATATTTTATTAAACCCCGGCGGAAAAATATGGGTGTAGGTATTTACTTATAAGTTAGCCGTGTTTATGTGTATGCCCCTCTGTTGTACCATATACCTTCAAATCGATCAATGTCGATGCTGTTTTTTTTTTGTTTTGAATGTTGACGTGATCGAGATGATTATAAGCTACAATTTATGAACAGGTGTTGACGGGTATAATTAATTTTATTAGGCACCCTTTTTGCTTTTATTTATTAACCGACATTAAAAGGAGACGGTTATACGTTCAACCCTATTTTTGTACATAATTATTTTTAATTGAAAGAGCATACTTTCGAGGTGTTTTCAATGCCACCAAGTCAGGTTCTGATGACTTGGTGACATTGAACCAAAATCTCAGAACATTTTGTAAAATTAATTTTGTAAAATTTATTAATTGTTTCTACTATTTATTTTACCATATTGATATTTTCTGTGATAAGTACCTAGTTATTTTAGATTTTGGTCATGCTTATGTTAAATTATCTTTGCATATCCATTACTACGAAAAATATCCAGAAAATTTAGGGAAAACACTTAAATAATCAAACGGGTAATTTGAAAAATTATAACAAAAAAAACTACCGACATAACATAATAATTAATGTTTGGATAGAACGAAGTAGAGAAGAATAATAGATAAAGTTTAATAAATAAATTACCATACAAAGGGTACTTGAGACGCGTGATTTTTTTACTTCTAGGTTTCATTGAAAACAGTTTTGTACAAAGTGACATTTAATATTGATGACTTTTTTTAAAGTGAATTGAATGGATTTTTGGATTTTTAATAGATAATATTTCGGGACACACATAACATTTCTGGCCAGCGAAATGAAAGAGGTTTTAACCTACAAACACTCTAAAAGTGTTGCTAGAAATCGAATACAATCTACTGTAACAGTTTCCCGCACGATGTTACCAAGTCCCAGCTTACAGTTACGAAACTGCAGAGGATTAAAACCTGAAATCAAGTCATTAGCATTTAATTTTACAAATGTACGACGTAAAGTTTAAGGAACTTTGCTATTGAATGTTTTAGAAGTACAATATATCTATGTAAATCAAAGTTAATTACATTTTATACTTTAAAAAGCTTTGAGTACTTAAGTCTTAACCAATACTCAATGACAAAAAGGCATAAAATGGAGGTAGTTCCCAAATAAACTAGTAAGGAATGCCTCCTCTAAAGATATTATTGGTGAATTGGCAATTCGTTTTATAAATCTATTAGACTGCGTTCAAGACTGGAATACGATAGCGAACACTATCTATTTGTAGACTAGCAAGGACACTGCAATGGTCAGCACTAACATTATGGCAATAAGAAACGGTAAAATTATGGTTTGTTATGGTATACGTATATCAATCTCAATTACATAATATATGTAGGTTATTTATTAATGAACGATGGGTCATGCAATAGGGAAAAGTTTGTCACATTCATCTACGTCACTTACAGGATAATATTATTAACTTTGACGTGAAAGCTGCATATGTGGTGAACAATTAATAAGTAGGTTAAATCAAATAAATTGATACGCAGCAAAACCGCAAAAAACCAACTTCAATTATTTTATTATCACGTGCGATTTATTAATTCGTTTTTCAAATTTTAATTTATGATTCATTGATAGTAAACCATAAATTTTATCAATATGCTATTATAAGTTTTGGTTTAAAGTATAACACTTAATTATGTATACATTTTCGTCTATGTTTACGACAATATTAATAATGACCCACTCAAATACCACTAGTTGTATCATGATAAAATAAATATGAGACATATATAAATCATGACTTACTTTTTCAAAAACAATAATCATCAAAATTGTTTCGTCAGTAGCTGTGTAATCGCGTAACTAACATACAATTAAAATGTACACGCATTCTAATTGATTACCTCTTATTTTGGGATTCGGTTAAGAATGTAATATCAGGAACAGCTCATTTTCTTATTTTAAGATACATTTAAAAATAAGTTCTTTTTTTATTAAAAGTATGTACGTACTGTTAGACACGATACATAAAACTCAAAAAACAAAAATTTTATATTTTGTAAGTCTATTTACATATCCGTAAAAATCTCAGAAACGTTAGGATTGATAATTCTGGCAAATTTTCAATGGTAGTTAGCTTAAGTTACAAGGAACCTTCTTTTTTTATCTCGATCACTTTAGTGGTTTCGGTGGTACAGAAAACATGGGCAAAGTTGCCATCAATATTTGTTGTTAATCATAAAACGCTAATGCTTGTCAGACATAGAAGTTGAGACCTACAAAAATTAATATTGTAATTTATTGAAATAATATACAAAATACAAAGCAAGATTTAATTGGAAACAATGCTCACGAAATAAAATGAGCATTAATTAAAGCTTCACTGAGGCTTTTGATAAGGTGAAGCAAAGGCAAGCAGCATCAGGCCCGCGTAATGAGATTGTCGCGTTGACATCTCAAAGTGTAACCGAATTAAGCTTTCCTTTTCACGGGAGAGAACCGGGAGCAAAATAATGCAAAGCTTAAAGTAATAAAGGCACCCGGCGGGCGTGCCGCAGGGAGGTATCCTGCACCCTCATTACTTCAACAACTTCAGAATCTTTTTGTCAGTTTCTTTTCGTGTTAAATTGGATCAATGTTTCATTGTTCAAGTTCCACGTTATGGTAATCGAAGAAATGGAAGGAGTTTGATTGCGGGGATTCTTGTTTACTGTTGTTGAAATTTGTTCAAGCGAAGTTTGCGCTTTTTTGATATTGTTTGTTTTAATAACGGAAGTTGCTTTAAAAATTTATTTTACTTAAAAAAGAGTAAAGAAAATTAATAATTATTGCCAAATGCTCTGAACTACTATCTCTTGCAGACCGGATATACCTGCTTCTTTCGTTTTACTGTAATCTGTAATTAAGCAGTGGAGACGGAGAATACAAATAAGAAGACGATGATGATTTTCTAACTGTTGGTCTGGGTCCCCTGAGTAGAATAAACCGTTTGCTTTTCTGTCAGGCAGCTCGTAAGAGGCGAGCACAGGTTAAAATATGGATCATCACCAACAAGACGACTGGTGGTAGAGGGTGTATAGCAACTGGCTCGGGTAGGGATACACCGCCTGTTCCTGCCGCCATAATGAATACTGTCATATCAGGCCTGACCTGGAGGGTAGGGTAGCCGGTCGACTTGCACAAAAGACCTTCCATCTCAGCCTCAGCAGCGGCGCACTTGTAACATTTATGGTGTCTATAACCACATCTCTTACTATCAGGGGAGCCGTGTGCTTGTTTGCTGATCTCTAACACAAAAAAAATATTTCTGTCGGAGATGTATTCGGCGCTGATTGACCAAAGAGAAACGATTGGCCGAATAATATTATATCAAATCTTATTTTATCTTCAGCTTTTCAATTGGCATGGAAAAGTAAAGACCATGCCATTGTCTCAATTAGTAATTTAGTAAACGCTTTCTGTTTTCCTACCAAAGAGAACTTAGAAGAGCGAAGTCGCATTTTTAGTCACCAATGTCTTACTAAGTATACGAGTTCATACCATTGCCATATAAGTTCTTGCAGCCGTACAGTCATTTTTCGTCGCTATCGAATTCTAATGCGCAGCGTATATTATGCTGTTAATTTACTCACACAAGAGATGTTAAGGAAATCTGAGCCAAAATAACCTTTGGTTTTTATAAGCGTTATATAAGTTTTTTTTTCATCTTGAAATCCGTCTGCTTGTTTGCCTTTTATTCACATTTAATATAACCTGTCTCAATAGCGATAAAAATGGCTTCACATAATTCTAACGATAATTAAATTATTGACAAAAACAATGCCCATATCCCCCAAGAGGCAGGCTGAGGCACAACCAAGGCACCCACAATAAGCCGAAGACATTAAGTCTCACAATGTAATAGGTGGCAAGCCTAATGCCAACAGGGCACATATCCAATCCCGAGCAAAGTTATTTTTAAATAGAAAATTGAAAAAATACATTTCCTATTTTGTTGTTTGGGAATGGAATCTGGGACCTTAAGTAGTCAAATCCGACGCTGGACCGCTAGACAGAGGCGATAAAAAATATTAGTGCATAAAATTTACCAATTGGAACTGCCAAATTACAAATTCTATAAAACAACTTTGTCCAATAAAATAGACGTATTCCATAAATCTAGTTATTTAGAAAATATCACGGCAGTACTTAATGTCAAAAGAGGGGAAAATTCTGTTAAAAAGCTAACTCAATAAATAACTGAAGCATAAAACATTGTAGTAGACAATACTGTAAATAAATGATTTCCCACGTCATAACCCATCATAACACGGCTAAACCCCAACAAATGAAACTAAACAAATCTGTGGACTGTTGGCCGTCACACGCAGGAACGAGTCAATTAGGCGAGGATATATTGGGACAGACAGCACCCTCTTTCTTTTGTTATAATGGATTTAATTGAAAGAAAATGGGAATGATGACTTCGAACATATCAATATAGTTTATAGAGTACTTTATTTGAAGCATTTTATTGATTTCCATAAAAAATATTGACGTGACTAGGTAATAAATTTTGATTTACTTAAAACTAAAGACCGTGTGTTGGCTTCGACTCTTTTGCAGATTACTGAAAAAAATCTTTTCTTTTAAAAAATAGTACAAATCTACCACCAGGAAATCCATCAGCTTGTTCACCTTTTAATCCCACAAAAAGGAAATTCAGATAATGTTATAGATGTCTAGCGGTCCGGTCTCGGACTTGACTACTTGAGGTCCCGTGTTCGATATCCGAGTCGGGTAACAAAAAAAATCAGAAAATATATATTTTCAGTTTTCTAATAAAAATAGCGTTGCCCGGGATTGAATATGTGCACCTATCACATTTTGGGACTTAGTGTCTTCGGCTAATTGTGGATACTCTGGTTGTGCCTTTGCCTACTTCCTCGGGGATATGGGCTCGAAGATACTTATATAAGATGACGATAGATAGTCAGAAGAAAAGCCACAGATGATGTCAATGAAGATAATGAAAATTGGTAATCTATCTATGTATATAAAAAAATAATCAACATTTCGCGTGGTCATCGCATAACGCCTGAATAGCTAGACCAATTTTGCTAATTCTTTTTTGTTGTGTTTGTTGTTGACAAGTGAAAGTTTTTATGAAGAAAAAAACCGGAAAATTATAGGAAAACTAGGAAAAAAAGCACGTTAATATTTACCATATAAGTTTTTTTACCAATTTTGCTAATTTATTTTCTGTTAATTATTGTCATGAGAAGGCTCATCAGGAAAAAAAATACTGAAGGACTGAAGCGGTACGACTTACATATGTTTGTCTCTTTCTACGTAACGTCTCAACTTTTCGTGTTTCACTTGATTTTACTCCTCATAAAATTTCCGTACCGGGCCCTATGACTCAAATCGTTTCTTAAGGAGTAAACTCCAATAAACTCTAAAAAATCAATGTTCATAGTTAGGGCAGGATAACCTCTGTCTATAGTATTTAGTAAATAAAATAACCTTATGTTTGTCAATACGTCATCGATTCTATCCACTTTAAGATTTGAATTCATAGATAAAATGTAGGAGTGAATTGTTAAAGTTCCTGGGGTCATTTGGACGGAAGTGACATATGACAAAATTATAAGACAAAAAACTGAAAAAAATCGTACATAACTAAAACTGTTTTTTTTTACAATTAAAAAAATACAATTTATTGCATGGCGTTCTACATTTAAAGTTCAGTATTCTGTATGTGACAGTTACGATCTCTAGTAGATATTCTCTTATCAACGCATGGGGGCAGGTAAAAGTTACCGAGCCTTTTACCTTAGTTACTTCCACTGGCTGTATAACATGAAACATTTAAGTAGCTTATGCAAGCCAACTTTTTGCAATTATATTACTTGATGTTTAAAAAAATTGTAAGCTAAATACAGTGTGAAAAATCTGACAGCATTTACATGCGAAATCCAAACATAAAAAGATTCACATTACAAAAATTTAAATACACACTATTAAAATTATTACAAAACCCATTCAACTAAACTAACAAATGTATGCGCGACTTAACCCGTAAACTTAAGGGTCCCTAAGTCCTAATTTGTATACCGGGCGGTTAGCACACGTGGCGCCACGTGGCGTGCTAAAAGATTTTTTTAACCCTTGTATCATCACAGTGTGATAGAATAAGTAGAATATATTATTTTGTCATTATATCGACGTTCGTGCTGGTCCATGACTTCAACACATAATTGAAAAAACACCGAAACAATTTGATATATTATTACGTAATAGCAATTTAATTGATCCACAAAATATAATTTTTAAGATAAAATAAAATTAAAAGTTATTTTTTAGTCCTATGAGTAAATATAATTGAGTATGTTAATGACTTTTTTTTATCAAACAGCAATAATATTGTATCTATTATTATGTACTTTTGTTATCGTATTATTAACTGTCACGTAGAGAATACTACATGCCTGATGCCACGCTTCAATAATTATGACTTTTCGAAACCGGCGTGTTTTTATGAAAAGAGTAATGAATGTGAAGGAAGCTAGACAGTTTTGTCAGGATCGTGACGTCTGGAACTCGGTACTCTCTGCCTACCCCGTAAGGGACTTGGCGTGAAGATATGTATGTATTTTTGTATATGTGTATGTATTTTTGATCACTTCAGCACATTTAGGTGCCTACCTAATTTTAAAGCTAATGTTTTTGTGAAACACGGACTACAGGTGTATGTTCAGTGGCTTCGCTCGTTACACTTTTTTTTCTAAAGCGAAAATTGTGTGATATACGTATCTTGAAATAGCCTACCTTATAAAGTTTTTTCACAAATCTTTGATCAGATTTACAAACATTGCAGCATTGAATTCATAGTGTTACAAGGCTCTATGTGAAGTAGTATCTACTCGCTTTTATACGAGTATTGGGTTCGATATCAGATGGGGGCAGACATTTGTGTGATAAAAATTTAGATATTTGCATTAACGGGTCTGGGTGTTTATTAAATTTATTCTAGTTATCTATTTAAGTATTTCTATGTATTAGAATCGTTGACTAAAACCATAACACAATCATATAATTTGGTTATTTTGGGTTCAGATTTAATTTGTGTAACTTGTCCTGAGATATTTAATTATTTATATCAGGTTTTTGTGCGCTGTGATTCGCGAATCAGGATAATGCTAAAAGATTTCCACAAAACTAAAAGGCATAAATCATTAATTTTAGAAGTAATGTCAAGTGTGATGTGTAAGTCTGTGGTAATCACAGAATCTTTACAAATGACAGTTACAGCTACGAAAATTAGACCTTGCATTTACATATGTTTGTGACTAAACAAGATTATT
>NJDC01005681.1:84191-100127 GCA_002245475.1 Calephelis virginiensis
AAAAACAACTTTGATTTCACTAAGTGAAACATTTACATAAAAATTAAATATTTTCTTCGATATCACTGGGATTCCATCTGGGTTTTAAACTTGATGGTAATTAGACAACCTCGATAGTACGCTCTTTCAATTAAAAAAACGATTCAAAGATGACGGAGAATCTATTAACGTGTATAATAAAAATGTAGGAGTCGAACATATAAACCCATCCTTTTCTCGAAGTCGACTAAAAATAAGTAGATTTGTGTACTTCACTAAAAGAAACATCTAAATATACAAACTTACCGTCTTTGTTCATGCCCATAGCCAAGCATTTCTTCAACCGACACGCTTGGCACTGGTTCCTGTGTGCTTTGTCCACTACACACCTCCCTGTACCAGCTTGGCATCTGCGTCAAATAATAACAATTATCCTAAATTATACATGCAAAAGTTTGTGAGTATGTATGTATGGATGTTTGTTACTCTTTAACGATAAAATGGCTGAATAGATTTATCTGAATTTTGGATCACATAAATTGTGACCTGAATTAACATGTAGGGACCTTTTAATCCCGAACGCAAAACGGGTTCCTGCGAAAACGGGCGAAGCCGCAGGTAGCAGCTAGTATAGTCATAAATTACATTTCCTATAACATTAGCAACAGATCACAGCCGGATAGAGAACAGATTTGTATTGATGATAAATCATGAAAACAAAGAAATGTTACATTCTCCCGTGATTGAAAACTCATTGAGCATTCAAATACAGTATTAAGCAAATACAGTACATAGTAAGAGCCTATAGACATCATAGATGTTACGCTGTACTGCGGCCGGGATTTTACGCCTATTGTGCGTGTCTGTCAGCTACTCGATCATCCGGACAGGTATATGACGGGGTCATTATGGAGGCAGGAACAGGTAGGGGATTCCTATCAGGGCAAATTGTTACACAGCAAATTATTTGGATTGAATAGGTAAAAGTTAATGTGGCTTCCATCTGTAATAATTTTCATATTCAATTATGTGCTGTTCGTTTCATAACTTTCGATTAGAGCACGGTGAATATATCAGTATTATTAGGTATGTAGGTTAGGGACATCGTAGTGCAGTTATAAATCCGTAAACCTATATAATATAAATGTATTATATAGGTTTACGGATTATGTTAATGTTTTTCTATTAAAATAATAGCAACCATAGACCAATAGTGTTTTTGTATGAAAAACTAAAACTATGATATTTGTTTCGTATGTTGTGGTGGAAACACGTATCTTTATCAAGTTATAACAACTTAATATTAATCAGTGTTATTCCGCAAAAAAATCATAATCTTCGCTACTCTCGTGCCCTCAAAATTGATGAAAAAATACTTTAACTTCTAATAAAGAGCAATTAATTTCTCAGATTTTTTAAAATTTTGAACGTAACTTATGGTAAATGTTGTTCTCTTTGAGAATCCCGACCATTTCTCTTCTTTGGGCAAAGGACTTATTTTTCTACTCTTCTTCATTTTGGACATAGTTCAATTTCATTTATCAATCGTTTTATGGTCGAACATTCAAAAATCTTAACCATAAACATCAGGTTCATTTACATCGAAAGTGTCTTCACTCCCATATCTCTGAAAAGATAGGCAGAGGTACACCGTACAACCGCACTCGCGACTAGCCGAAGTCACAAGTCCCACAATGGCAAGCCTATCGCCAATCGGATACACAACCAATCTCGGGCAACGTTTGTTTTATTAGAAAATTGAAAATACACATTTCTTTTTTTATTACCCAACCAATGGGTCGTTGTTCAAATATTAGAGTTTTAATAACACGAGCGTATAGGTACGCTCGTGTCAATAATACTGATTAATTCTAGTCATTAGTCTTCATCATAGATGTAGAATGTGTTTACATCTACTTTATCTTTGTTACTGTCGAACGTACCAAAAGTATTAATTTCGTCTAACATTAAAGGAGAAAAATCAAATTGTCTGCAAAGAGGTGAAAACCAAAAACAATGTTATGTTTAATAATCTCTGGTAATAAAAAACGATGAGTTGCACTCCGGGAATGCCGACAGAAGTGAAAACTTGAATATTAACTTTGTGCATCTTTAATATTTTGGAATGGTTAGGGTATAATTTTGCACGAATTGCTTTAATTATCAGTATGAAAGTACTATCATTTATGTGGTAGAATACGATATTCATTTATTGCGCTATCATATACAAACATGACAACACGAACATTCGCGCCATCTTACGAATTTTCGATCAGGTCACGTGTCCTGACGCGAGATTAGAAGTTTTTACCAATTCCAAAAAAAGTGCGCTACGCTGCTAAAGCGTTTTTTTTTTCACTTCAACAAAATTGTACCAGCAAATAAAAGTCTTTGTTCGATTTAAATGTCTTACCGAATAAGAGTCTTCTTAAGGTCAATCAAATAAATAGAAATGAAAAAATATCCAAAGCAAAAGAAGTACTACTCAATCACATTGAATGGCAACAATCTGCGAGCGTAAAACCAATAAAGATTAAAGATATTTCATTACGAGTAATCCTTCACATAATAGGCTTACTCTGGTTGACATTTGTTGCAATTGAGATCGAAAAATGTCGAAGAAAGAGAAAGGGGATCGATGTAGCACACCAATTTGTAGTTAGTTATTTCATTAATTTCACTCATTCGTCACTACGTAGTATAAAACAAAGTTGTGATCAGCTGTCTGTCCCAGTTTGGTCCTTAAAACACCGCAACGGATTTTGACGCGTTATTATTAATAGTTCGAGTAATTAAATGCAGTGATGACTATACCTCCCGAGCCTTTAAAAAATGTGTAAAATGAAGTAAGATCCATTAATTATTCATTTTTTACTTAAGAGTTAAGGCATCCCAATATTATGTATGACACTCATTTTTTAAGTATGCACAGCAGCCAATACATTTTAATTTTACACTTGCAAGTTCATAAATCTTAATATAATATATTATGCGTAACCATATTATGGTTTAGAAGAACAATTTAGCAAACGCAGGAAAATTTCACAAAAACCAACTTTAATTTCAAAATTATGTCGTTACACTAAAAAAACATTCATTAGTGTAACCAGAGATTAGTAAATAAAATATTGTTTTCCGTTTAACTCAAAAAGCGCTGAACTAATTGTCACAAAACTTAGGACTACTTTCGGGATATGCACTATGCAATAAAAAATAAAGGTAGTTTTAGCGCCCTCGTGAAAGTAGATAAATGGTCGTAGTTATTTTGTATTTATTGAACTTTGTGTATGTTATAATTAAATTAGTTAATTTAGGTGGCATTTAGTTCAACTTGTTCAATAAAAGTGCGCAAATGAAATATTTATGAAGAAATAAGTGAATCGTACGTTTCCTTATTGCCACTAAACTTCACAAAATGAGCTTTGATAAGGAGGCCATCGCGTTTATTAAGACCGTGTCATGATAATCTGTAACGACTTCTGACTATAATAAATGCAACTTAATAAGTAAACTGAAAATAAATAAGAAAAAATATTGTCACGGTAGACGTGGCATCATGTCCTAACTGTCCTAGCCAGTCCCAGAAAGGGACAAATTTATTAAAAGTAATTAATGAACTTCGTGTCAATCATGAGTAAAATTGGTTAGTTTAAGTGATAATTAGTTCAATTTTGTTCAGTTAAACTGCAAGTAAAATAATTATGAAGAAATTATTATATCGTGTATTTTCTCGCTGCTGCCAAATCTCACTAAATGAGCTTGAATAACGAGACCACCGCTTTACCCAAAACCCTGACATGACTTTGTATATAACGGCTTATGACTGCTAAAAAAATATTAATACGGAAGACAAAAGGGGAAAGTTGACTTAATGAAAAACTTTATTACCTTGGAAATTACAAAAACAAAAGTATCTCTAAATTACCTGCATCTTGAATTTAACGAAGACATAAAATAAATCCCAGGGCATAATTTAAATGTAAAAGGAATAATGTTTTCTTACAATTATTAATTAGATTTTTTTAGTCTTTACAAGCTGTACGCCTGTCAAAATAAAGCACGCAAATCTCTACCAATACGAAAGCAAAGATTAGGTTGCGCGTCGTATCAAAGGATACCTTAGGTCCCCTCTCCCTACACTGCAGCTGATCTAAATAAAAATACAAACATTAATAAACAATCAAACAAAATATCGTAAGCCCTATCAAAAACCTGCCACCAAATATGTATAAGGTCACATCTGTAAGGAATTTTAGCAAAAATGACAATAGGGGGCGCTGATAACACTTGAATAAAGCTTGAACCCACTTAATCCACGTTGAGCATATTTCTAATTCTTCTTGCATCTGGGGCACCGTGTGGTGAGGTTATATTGTTGCCCGCTATTTCGAAACGCGCAGTCTTGTTAGTCGAGGGGTTAGCGTGCACGCCTAACGTAACCGACCATCCTAGAGGCTCAGGTTCGATCCCCGACGGGAGCAGACATCGATTTTGACGTTGGTATTGTTGACTAACATTCATAACACAACTTTTGAGACTATATACTTGAATGGATACTTTACCTACGACTGCCGCCATAGAGTAAATGTTTGTTACCCTCGATGGAAAAGGAAGGTTGTCATAACTTTGATTTTTAATTTCAGATCAGATCAGATCATGGTTTTTAATTTGTTGGACTTGTTTCCGCCCCATTATCAGAATACATCTTAAAAACATTGAAAACTCGATGAATACATAATTATGAAAGATGAATCATCCTATTAATATTATAAATGCGAAATCTATATGTATAAAAGATTAGTAATACTTTAAATACATTAAAGCTTTTTAAAGAAGAAAGATATGAAATTAGTTAAATAGGTCGGTGACAGCTGCAGATTTGCAGTGGATCAAATCGCTTATACGTTAAGTTCCCGCTAACGCTTGTAACTAAGTAGCACCCTTATACATTCAAACCAGAATATATTGCAACGAGGATTTAATTTTTAGGGGCGAATGATCTTAGCTCCCTTTATTTAGCCCTAGTTCTGTTAGTAAAAGTTGCCAAAAGCATTTATATTTTCATTCCAGAAAGATGCAAATATGGTCATTTCCGTCGCCTTCTTTTTAATATTTTTGAACTTCCGAAAAGAAACGAGTTTTTTTATAAAATTGGCGTGTTTTTGTATGTGTGTGTGTCTGACTGTGGCATCATAACTTAGGAACGGATGGACTGATTTCGTTGCGTTTTATTGTTTGAAAGCTATCTTGATCGAGATGGTTCTAAGATAAATATATAGTTTTGACAAGAGTTCATTAAAAAATAGGATTATTTTCTAATTGTCCGCATATTAAAGTAATTTGTATATCACTTAATATGTTCTAAATATGTAGCTAAGAACCATGACGTCAGTTTTCATACGAAAAAAATCTGCAATAAAGTCGGGTCCGTTAAATTCTTACTTTCGAATCTATTAAGTCTTGGATTTTAAGTAGTGTCCGAATGAAACTGTTGTTAGTGTTAGTGGCAAAATTTACCAAATGAAGTACAATAATTGACCGCCGTAAGTTTCGCCCATTTTTGGCCGAAACCGAAACTAAAGCTGAAACTGGCCGAACTGAAACCGAAACTTTCGCCCGGTCACTAATCCTATGCCTCTTGCATCGGTAACAAGCTACGTTTGACTCCAAACCACCCACAATATGAGCCATCATTAAAAGGCGCAGGAGTAACGGAGGCAGCAATTTTACTCTGTCTAGTCCAGTATCATCTATTCTGACTGACTATGATATAATATAGCAAACTAAATTATTAGATTATTTTACCAACAGGTGATAGGGTCATCGCATATTAAAAATATTTTTAATATGGACATAACAAAGGTTCCTACACACTCACAAAGCCGAACCTTAAAATTGAAGTGAATCGTAAAACATTCTTATACACCATATCTAAATTATATAGGGTAGATAGATAATATTAAAAACAGTTTAACATTTGGTCCTCTCTCGCCCCTTCTTCAATTAATCCAGCACCCGCCTAATGTTATTAATATTGTGTACGCACCCTTATATCAGACGGTCAAGTATGACATGTGGTTCTTTATCCTGGCCAAATTGATTTCTCTCGTGCTTTTTATAATGTTAAATCGATGCGTTTGAAATTACATTACACTGAGATCCCTAAAAATCCAGACTGTATTCATTTTATAAAAGCATCTCATCGAATGTTAAATAAGTTAAAGCTTAAATACTTGCTAAAATCTGTTTTATAAATAAAAATAGATGCTTTTTCAACTGGAGGTTGGGATGTTAGGCTTCTTGCTTCAGGTTTACCGGCTAATACATTCGAACAGTAACAAGACTGAAGTGGGAGCAGACGTTACGACAGCAGAACTAGGTTAAGCAGAAACCAATCCGGGAGAGACGTTGCAAAACTTTACCAGCTAGTCTTGGTCAAGGTGTGTATGCAAAACGAACTATGCTCGACTCGAGACTAGAGAAATGACATTGGCAAGTACTGACGTTGATAAATAAATAAATGAATAGAGGAAATGCAGAGATACAACCATTAACCAAGGATTAGCAAAGGTACTTACTCCCACAATGCCTGGCAGGCTAAGGGACGAGCAAAGGCGAAACTTGTTATTTATTGCCAATAAGATCAATGCTGGTAGAGTGGTGTACAGCTACTGGTCCTGGTAACGATCCAACGCCTTACCTATTTCTGCTGCCAAAATGACAATGCCATGTTACGGTCGGAAGGGTAGCCAATAGACTTGTATAATTAACCTAATATCTCAATTACAGGACAGGAACACACCTACAACATCTATGGTGTCTATAGGCTGCGGCTATCTTTTACTATTACGGCTATTTATTTGCTGTATTTTACCATAAAAAATATGGCAAATCTATCTTCAACCCTTACCAAAAATTGAGAAAACACATTTTCAATTTTCCTTCCGAAAGTCGAATCCCAGTCTCTTAAAGACTACCTCGACATCGGACCACAGGGACAATGACGATAATCAGAAAATACATGCCATTTATGACGAATCAGATGATAATGTTCATATGAACAATTCGTGTCGCATGTGTGACACAGTTTGACCAAGTTTGACATAGTCTACGATCGATGACACGGATACGCGCCACTTGTGTCAGTAACAAAAAAGCAATATTTGACAAAATGCGTAACGTTGTTGGCTGAATTATAACTCATTGTGTATTCTTCAGAAATGTGTCAAATTTACGGTAAGTGTGAGCGTAGCATAAATGCAACAATCCAACTATAAATTCCATGTTTTCTTTAGTGATAGTTTTTTTAGAAAACGTAATATTCGTTAACATCTGCCATTAGCTAAGTTAAAGTTTGTATCAAAACCGAGTAACAGTAATTGAAAATTTGTTGAAACTATGTAATATATTAAATATTGTAATTTCTAGCGAATCTATGGTCTAGCGAATCGCCTCTGTGGTCTAGCGGTTCAGTTGTTGGACCTGACTGCATGAGGTCCCGGGTTCGAATCCCGGGTCGGGCAACAAAATAAAAATGGGTTTTTCCAATTTTCTAATAAAAAAAATGTTGCTCGGGATTGGAAATGTGCCCGGTCGGCGATAGGCTTGCCACCTATCACATAGTGGGACTTAGTGTCTTCGGCTAGTCGTGGGTGCCCTGTTGCGCCTCTGCCTACCCCTTCAGGGATATGGGAGTGAAGATGCTTTATAATTTCAACTAAGATTAAAAAATACATGAGTTTTGTAAAGCTTTTTTTTCATAGTCAATCATTTGAAAGAAAGACTTCATTTTATTGTTCTCCCTTCTATTTTCATTTTAAAAAGTATGTAAATGCTGTAGATCTAAAAACAATGAACACACTTAGGTGTTTATTGTGTTTAAGTCTACAGCATGTATACCTGTAGACAGAGCCGTCTTAGATTATGCTGGGGCCCTTGAGCACTCAAAAGCATGGGGCCCTGGGCACAAAAAAACTTGGGGCCCTTTTGGAATATAAAGAAGTCAAATTTAAATTTTTTTCAATATGATTTTTTGGGTAACCAATTACATTGTTCTATTACACTAAGTCGTTAATAATAATGGTGTGCTGCTGTTATTTTATGATTACGGTAGTAGTTTCTTACGAGATTTCTGTTGAGCAAAATATTTCAATTAATCCTCAAACTCAATTTTCTCAAGAATGTTACTTTCTATGTTCATAATTATTGACAAATTACTTAGTTGTTATTAAGCTGCGAAATTGAATGCTCCCGAATTAGGGCAACGAGAAAAACGTAATGCACCCAACCAAAACATTTGAAGGTTAAAAGTGAGTGAAATAGTCGATCCTTCGGGGCCCTCTGAGTATAGGGGCACTGGCCCCGTGTGCCCTTATGGTAAAGACGGTATTGCCTGTAGAGTGTAGACCTTAAAACAATAAATACTTTCGACGAAAACTAGTTTGAACAAGTTACACTCAGAAAGGTTTTGACATACCTAAACTCTAAATATTTTTTTTGAAAAATTGCAAATATAACTTTGTCATTCATAACATACTACTAGAAACAAAACTATTCTTTTGCTGATAAAAAATTGGTATTTTTGTTACATCTGGTCAAATATTACTTACTACTCACAATAGACATCCGTTAACTAAGCTTTTTACTTAAAGGGCAAGTCCAACTCGCATTTAGAGACGCTACTTAAGTACCTACTAGCTGTTTTTTTTATACTTATAGTTTTTCCTAGTTTTCTCGAAGTCGAGCATAATAAAAAGTATCCTATCCTTCTCCTTGTTTGAAGCTATCTTCCAATAAATTTTCAGAGAAATTGGTTTACGGCCAATGTAAATAATGTATCTCAATCTATCGGATTTCAAGCAATCTAGATAGCTGCGTATCCGGCGGCCTATCCCATACCTAATTGCCATATTTATCATGTCCACAGATAGGTTATTGGCAAGCGATAACATAAAAATGGATCAAAATATCAATCTTGGACAGCAAGTTTTGGATTAGGATTGATTATTAATATTGGCCGTTAGCCGTTCTATGGACTATCGACGTTACACAACCAATATAATAGTAATGGGCACGTTAATACGCACCATAGTCTATATCTTTGAACGAACTTATACGTGGAGAAGCTTTGGGCTTTTAATAATCATGCGCAGTAAAACTGTAAAAACCTACTCCGTTTATTTCAGTGGGTACCACGTCTTAATTTGAAAAGTATTTTTTCTAAAGATATCTAATGATTCCGAGATAATCCCACTTGAATTTTATTAACTTCCTCCTAGTAATTTTGAAAACCACTAGACAAATCATGATAAAAAAATGGGACCAACTCGGAACCATGGCCTATCTAAAAGGAACCATCAAAATCAGTTTCTTATTGACGAGTAATTGCGTAATATACAAAAAAAAACATGCAGTCGAAAAGAGAACCTCCTCCTTTTTTGAGCCCGTTAAAAAATGAATACTGTCTGATTGTTCAGAGCTCTAATATAAACACAGTCTACTACAGTTCAATATACACACAGTCTTCTACAGTTCCACTTGAAACGTATCACATAGCACACTATCAAATTAAGAACGGAGTGGAGATGATTGAAAAAAAAATGAAAAAAAAAAAACATTTATCCCTTTCCACAGAACTGAATTCACCCGTGTTGGTCTTGCAAAAAAGACCATCTACCTTTCTGCCAGGCAGCTCGTAAAAGGCGAGCATAGGCTTACCGTCACTAACAACGTGACATCTGCTCGCCCGGATTGGTACCACCACATTATATATTCTATCCATAGGCATGTTTTCCTTTTTTTTTTAATTTGACAACATAGCAAACAAAGGCTCTCCAGCTCTCCAGGTGGTAGAGTCTTGCAGCGACTCGCCCGGATTGGTTCCACCGCCTTACCTACTCCCGTCGCCATAACTTCAATGCTTGCTGTTGACGTCTTCCGGTTTGGAGGGTAAGGTAGCTGATAAACGTACTTTTGCTCTAGGCCTAACATCCCGGCCTCAGGTTGGCAACGTACCATTACCACCTTTGGTGTCTCTAGGCGGCGTGAATTTCTTACCATCAGGAATCCGTCCTCTTGTTTGCCGTCCAATAACTTAAAATTAAAAATATACATGAGCGAAACCACGGGCAACACCTATTTGAAAAAAAAGTTGTATTCGTTGCACATACAACACATGTCTCAATTTAGAAATTTGTAGAAAACTTGACAAACAATTGTTCAAATATTGTATTAATCCCATTTTCCATACTAAATAGATGCCACCTGTTTTGTATTTTTATGAACTACATACCATGTTCTTATTTAGGTAATTCTTCACGGTGATATTTCATGCATATTATGATATTTTTACTGATGGTAATACTTTACCAGTGGTACTGTTGTGAACCAATTTACTTAGGGTTTCACCGTTTTACCTATTCCTGCCACGATGATAGTGGTCGCCTCTGTGGTCTAGCGAACTTGACTTCTTGAGGTCCCGGGTTCGATCCCCGTTTTGGGCAATAAAAAAAAAAATAGAAAACGTATATTTTCAATTTTCTTATTCAAATAACGTCGCCCGGGATTGGACATGTGCTCGGTTGGCGATGGGCTTGCCACCTAGCACATTCTGGGACTTAGTGTCTTCGGCTAGTCGTGAGTGCCCTAGTTGTGCCTACTCTTTTAGGGATATGGGCGTGAAGATAATACTACTACAATAATAGTATCATGTTTTCATCTAGAAGGTAGGGTAGCCCGTACATTGGCAAATAGTCGGACATTCCGGCCACAACACATCGACACACCTATATCATCTGCAATGTCAGTTTCTCACAACTGCCTCTTAGCTTTAGGAGAGCCGTTTGTCGGTTTTTTGAAATGACTTATGTGTTGCTAACGGTTTTTACAACTTCATCGGACTTTGTGGGCGAGCAGAGAGCTTAGTCCGAGACTTAATTATCAAAATGGATTGGACAAGGGCTGTCTCCCGGGAGACCTATCCTCGGCTTGGTGCTGGGTTATGATTACTGGATGGATTAATTAAAGCAGCGGTTCACCGCTCGGCAGTAGGCGGAAAAGAGTACTTCGTCGCCCACAGCGACGACGACGGTGAAGTGTGGTGTTTTGTGAGTATATATTGGGATTGATAGGGTGTTATCGGATCGGCCAGATCCAATAAAGCGTGGGAAGGCGTGTACTTGTTCGCTGTTTTTTCTCATAAAGAAAAAAAAAACTTGAAATAATATTGAATCAACCAAGATTATCGTTGATAGAGTTTTGCAACAGTTCACCCGATTAAATACCACCGCCTTACCTATTTCTTATGCTAAAAACTCATTGTTGTCTAATGTCATATTTCAGATGCTCAGGCTGCTTATAAACTTACTTTATACATTTATACAAGGTTACCGGTACAACTATACCAGATTAATATTTAATTAATGTAATAACTAACCTGTATATAAGTTTCCGACGGACAGATCGCTTGAAGAACCCGCTGCAGCCATTGCAAGCGAGGATACCATAATGTTTGCCGGAGCTGGTGTCTCCACAGACCACGCAGACTAAGCCTGACACAAAAATTATCAGATTAATGACTGAACTGACACTTTGCGACCACTTAGGAAGCCTACATAGGCATCTGGATGTGACAACCCCATCACCCGCTGGTGTTAATTTATTAACTACCTACATTACTTCTAGCAATTTTTAAGTTTCTTGGCTAATTAATCAGCCATAGCTAAACTATATATCACGGCCTTAATTAATCCTGCCACCACGGCATCAGTACTCGCTCATGTGATGTTCCATGATGGAGTATAGGGTAGTTAAATTCATGCACGCCTAGCACACACCAGTGCAGCACCAGTACTAGCTATGGCATAACTATAGGCGAAGATTGTTTTCTAGCTACGTGAACCGCTTCTTGTTAATAAAAACTTTCCGTAAAGAGAGAAGGCAAGAAAATGGTTCATCTGATGGTAAGTTGTCTTCACGGTCAACAGCTACAATACCAGGAGCACAGAATAATTAATAATAATATACCAGAAATCATAGATGCTCACGTATATTTTAAAGAAGACCTTTTTTATTCTTCCTTTCCAGACGGTCTTAAATACTTTTTGCAAACATTGGTTAGCATGCATCTGTACCGCAGATTTAATCAAAATATTATTAATATTCGGAAGATGGAAACAAAGCATTCTTCAGGGTTAACATTGCTGAAAGGCGTGTTTACAACCATCTAGAACGTCTTTAATCATACTCTTTTAAAAACGTTGGTGCCAAGAAAGGTTATTGTAAAAGGCAATATTAAATTAAATAGACTTCGTCAAGTTTACTTTGTGGTTGATTTTTATAACTAATAATCCAAACCATCAACCATAGGTACCATAAGGTCAGTAAACATCCGCCACATACTGTATACCTTTTTTTAGACCAAATGCTTTCAATTGGTGTATTCCGGTTTAAACAAAACGGTAGCTCGTCTACTTGCTCAAAGGGCTTAAATTCCCAGCCTCAGGTCATTTACCGGTAACATATTTGCTGTCTATAACAAATGTAAATTTTCTACCATCTGAAAATCTCCTTCGCATTTAAATCTCCAAATATATAGGTACATATAATAGAAAACAAGGTTAATGCCAACCTGTCTTACCCAAGTGGTTATTCTTTTTAGTGGGTGGGTCCGGCAACCAAGGCCTGAGAGCTGGCGGTGCCAAAGCTGCAGCAACCAGAGCAGCAGACGTCGGCGGTGACCATCGAAGTGGTGACGTGTTGTCGTCACCTATTAACAATAACATATTATTAAACGATCAAACAATCTTATGTTTGAAGTTCGATGGTAAAATTTGAGACCCCTCATTAGTCGAGGAGTTAGCATCCATGTCTAACGCCAAAGACCATCTGCGATACTCGAATTCTATTTCCCGAAAAACACAAATAAGTAAGGTACCTTACTTCTGAGTCTGAGATTTTATTTTGTAGTTTTTATTAATTTCCGTCGGAAAAAGAGTGTGTGTGTGTGTGTGTGTGTGTGTCCAGTTGTGGCATCATACATTTTGAATGGATGAATCGATTCCGATGCGATTTTATTTTGTTTCAAAGCTGAAGTGATCCAAATGGTTCTTCGTTTAATTTGTAGGAGGCTGTTGAAAATATTTAATTTTAATGCTATATGTAATTTTGTGATACTACAGCATACATGTTAAAGGTGCTGTCCTGTGGCCGAGATATTAGTCTTATTGTACCAGTCTTCAGGCTACCCTACCCTCCGCGCCGCTACACAGGACTCCACCCCCAGTGGTGGTTTTGGTAGTGACCTATTTAAGTTGAGCTCGCCTCTTACGAGCTGTCAAGTAAGGAGGAAGATGGTCTTTTCTAGGGATGTCACGTAACTTTGACTTCGATTATCTTAAGTCGAAACTTCCGATTGTTTTGGTTCGGACATCAACTTCAACACTTGATTCGGAGGTTGCAATCGGAAGTAGGTACAATCAGCGGCGGCACTGGGCGCTATCATATGTGGGGCGTCGAAAACTCCCGACCACCGAACGTCTATCAATCGTGAACGCTCAAATTATGTTGTTTTCCGGCGTCGAGCGACAAACGCGGGAGAGGTAGCGTAGGCGACGGGGACTTTGCAGTGCGGGGAGCGGGGCTAGGGTAAAATCATATCTGCATAGAGAGAGCTCTTTTTTTGTTAGGAGGAGGGAGGGAGCGCCACCTAAAAATTATTCTAAATCCACCCCTGGTGTACCCAGGGGTGGATTTAGAATAATCATAATAAATAACGGCAGCAGGCTTTATCAACTGTGACACAGGTCGCGTTGTGTAATTGAGTCCGACCAATACTCGTATATTACCTTTGTATTAATCAATTTAATTTTCTAACTCTAATCCAATAAATATAGTTTGTTTTTCATTATGTTTCAAAAATTGTTATATTCTAACTAGCAGACCTGGTGAAATTCGTATCGCTTGACATTGACTATTACAGTTTGTATGGATTAAAGTATTGTTTTCCCATTTTCCCCCCGAATTTCCCTGTTTTTCTTTATCATAAGAACCTTTTTCTGACAATAACTAACGCAACAATGAAAGAATTATCAAAATTGTTCCTTCCGCGGAATGACGCGATGACCACGGGAAATAGGGAATTATGTTTAGGATTATGAAAATTGAACATTGTTATTGTTTTTTGCCCTTAACTAAAACATATTGCTTTTGTCACCTCTTTTGACGATAATTCCGACTTCGACTCCGACTCCGGTTCCGATTCCGATAAATCAAATTTACAAACTCCGCCTCCTACTCCGGAGCCGATAAAATTACCTCTGTTACATACCTAGTCTATTCTACATAGTTTTTGTCTGTCTGTATCCCGACCGCGATTCACTCCCAATGTACAATAGCGATTTACGATCGGATCGAAATTCTGCAGATAGGTTCATGTTTGCGAGGAGTGTTATAATCTACGATTTGTCCCGCTAACTAAAGGGGATCCCGTGGAAGAAGGGACTAGAGCATAAATTCGTAAACGCGTATTCTGATTCCATTTATATTTTATTCTTTTTTAAATCTTTCAAGTTTTGTAGATCTAAAATAGCATTAAAGGTATAACTTACATCAAAGCTTGGAGCCCGGAAAGTATCTGAATACCTATTTGTACTTATAGGGCACTTTACCCATACTACATACATATCTTTATGGAAAGTCCTTTGCAGGGTAGGTAAAGAGAATACATTTCATTATTTCAGGTCATCTTAAGCTGGCTGTTGTACTTTATTTTAAATTCCAATCATAAGAAAGTTTTTAATAATTATAAAAAAATTGTAACCTTTACCTAACTAAAATGGAAGTCTGTACTTATCATAAACCAATTGACACTTATTTATTTTTGATTTAGCAAAATAACAATTTAACTTAGCAAAAACCTACACAAAGTGAGACTCGGTGTCAGACGAAAGCCGTAGGCGAAAAAGTTCGTCGGGTCACCTAGTTCTTATAATAAAGTTTCAATCTTATATTGGAATTGACATATTTATTGGAATTGACATATTTATTAGAATTGACATAGTTATTTAATTTTTACATATCTAATTGAATTAAATTATTTATTTTAATTGAATTATTAATTGTAGTTTAAATTTAATAAATAGGTACTACAAATGCATTATAAATTATTTGATTGAATTAAATTATAAAATATAAATAAATTCAAAAGAAACAAATGAGAATGTAATAATTGACACATTTAAACAATGTTTTTATTTTTTATTTGTTTTATTAAGAGATAATAATGTTAATATAGCATTAAGAGATAATAATGTTAATATAGCCTTAAATAAAATTTTTATACCAGTTAAGTCTGGTGAAATAGGCGAAGCATAAATGATTGTTATAACACCCCCATGTACCCTATTTATGCAAAAATAAAGAGTTATTATTAGAGTTATTATTATTATCAAATGAAGCTGCTATCACACGACCGACACTTAATAATACTATAATAAAATAACCATTGCAAATCTCATCTAACATAATTCCACTTCGTACTTGTTAAGAGGGTAGGGGTTTGATACCCCATCGAGCTTAAAGTGATCAAAACTAGCTATTATTACAATTGAATAAAGTTCAAGTTAAGGTCAAGATGTGTTGGCATTTATGTAATATGATAAATCTATTAAGTAATTGGTTAACATATTAGAGTATTAATTTAAGGGATGCATTAAGTGATAATAAAACATTTTTTTTATATTGGGAGGCCAAAAAGGTCAGTACATTAGAGAGTCAGCAGTATTTGAAAATGGTATCAGTAATTGGAATTTGAAATCAGATATGTCCTTTTAGGTACTCTTGATCACAGTAATAGCGAATCATTAACATTTAGTTCCAAAAAAAACAACGAATCCAATAAAGTACAGTAGTACTATTTAAATTATGCCCTTCGGTTATATTCGTCAAGCTTCGCAAAAC
>NJDC01005681.1:113908-127814 GCA_002245475.1 Calephelis virginiensis
TGGCGCCAAAACTCATCTATATACTTTGTAATTTAAATCATATAATAACTACAAATGCGCATACCTAAATACTTGGCAACATTACAAATTTATGACATTTGATGAAGTTATAATATCCCGCCAATGAGAAGAAGGAACAATGACATATAGGCGTGGCGCACCGCGACGCCGCGAAAAGTCGCGTCAGAAGGGAAAAGTCAACAATTTTCCCAAAACTCGCGGTCCAATCGCAGCATTTATAGGGAGCTATTCAAATACCTACTTTAATCACGATTATACATATGAAAATATAAAACAATCATGATTATTATCGTTTGGATAGTTAGGGTTGTTTACTGTTTGTGTCAGTTTGGCGCAACATTTATACAAAAAAATAAAAGAATTTAGTTTGCTATGTCTTGTATTCACCTAAATCATATGACACTAGTTGCCTTATATCTGAATGCCTTTAGACTTACTTTTAAATTATACGGGTTATAATTTTTCAAGTAAACTTTATACAAATTCGGGTTTGCTATGTATCTATGGAAGTCCCGCCTCTTATTACGTAGTATTTATATACTCTTTGGGTATTTATATACTCTTTCATTAAACCTCACAAGGGGCACTTATGACGCGTCTATATAATACTAAATCTACCACTGGGACGGAAATCGGCCACACACTAAGCAAAGAAGATCTAGCAAAAAACTCAGCAGACTTGTCTATTTTTCCACGTTTTAAAATACTGTAAGTAGGTACCTACACAATATTTAAAGTGACGATACCGTATGCTTATAAGAAATTGGCTTGAAGAGCTGTTAATCCTTAGCGCTCTTATCTGCTAAATATTCAGCAACCTAAACTTTTTCATATACCTAATTTAAATTTAACACATTTCTCAAATTTATTAATTTGAAGGTCTTTCATATAACCGGGAAGTTTATTGTAAAAAACATACTTATACATTGGCCCATTAAAGAATGGCTTATTCTGAGGAGACGAATAAATAAAATATTACTTCTGGAGAACTCCCTCAGAAAAGAATTCCATACGACATCGTACTGTGAAAATAACTAAACTAAAACATTCCAGCGGTTTAGACATCAGTTAACTGTATCACTCTTATAACAGCCTAATTGCAAGTTTATCAGTGTGCGGGCCCCATTGCAATTTTGTATCAACTGTTATTCCTAAAAACTTAGTAGAATCTATAAGGTAGCTGTACCGTTCCCATTAAGTTGTACATTGTTATTTACTTGTCTCAAATATGGCATTGAAATTTAATACAATCCGTTTCTGTCGTTACACGAAGCGAACAGATTTTTTAATGTTAGTTTTCATATGAAGTGCTACATATAAACATGACAAGATTTTACAACTCCTTAAGTCCAAAATGGAACACGATAACGACAAAGATTGAGTTTGTGGTAATAACAAAGGCATTTTAATACATCGACTTGATAATGTGACAGGTTTCAAAGACATCTTACTAAGTATAATGATTACAAAATAACCGAAGGTCATAAATAAGGTTAAAAATTTCGTGGCAAATCGATACTCCCTGTCTACCTCGTAAGGGACTTGGCGTGAGGATATTCATGTATGGATGTCATAAAAAATCTGAAAAAAATGCCGAAATGCTCCTCAATACTAACTTATCCTCAATCGGTAATCAAATATCCACACTAGATAACGTTATAAATATGAAAATGTATATTAGCTTGTGTGTCTTTTTTTAAGTCGCAACGGAACGAGGTTATGGCATCTTTTTGGAGAAAGACTGATGTAGAGATAGTTAAGAACCCTGAAGAATGAGACAGGCTACTAGTTAAACTTAAAACATTTGTTGAATAACTTTAACTCGCGGGCCAACGTCTAGTAATTATTAATTATCAATGGTGATGACCTTACCTACTGTTGTCGGGAAAAGGTTCGCTTGGTCGGCTGGTCTTATTATTTATTGCTGCAAATATGGTAGGTATCTAAGCTCTTATATTTTTAAATTATGTCACAAATTTGAACATTTAATGGCATGCGATATTTTAAATTAGATTGCTTACTATAATTAAAAAATGTAATTATTTATTCCTAATTTACACATTGTAGAATATAATAGCATTATCATTAAAAAAACTTACGAAAACAATATGTAAGCAATAGCCTTTAATTTTAATATTAATAAATCGTAAAGAATGTAACAAACTTTTAACATTTTTTTTTATAAATTAATAATTACAAACATATACTAAATTAAAATAAAACGAATCCTTGTAATTTATGAGACATTCCTGAGTGATGCCTTTGCAATTAATTGTAACTTAAATGCGTAATTGAAAATATTTAAATTTTAATTCTTTCAGCAGTCTCGAACACATTTTAATAATTAAAGAATACGTTTTAACGCATATGCGTGACTGTTTTTGCTGTCATTGAGTTGAAGAATTTCGGCATTATGACTCTGTCTTTGTCTGTCACATTAAAATTAACCGAATCACCTATACTTGGACAGACATCTGGGTGCTTTTAACAAAAATTGCGGCCTCCAAAATAAACAGTGAAGTCAACGATAGCATTTTTTTAAATGTGGTTTGCTGTGGATTTACAAAACAAATAGCCCGAAGATACTTTTTTCTGAGCTATAAACACTTTGTTTACACTGCACTAGCTTCCCGAAACTATGAGTCCATATCCTAATATGTAATCGACCAATCTACGGTAGGAAGTATAGTACACATACAAATTGGTAATATTACTGAGTTCATAAATATCCGGTTTCTGTGTTGCCTAGAGAACCTACAAGTTACTTTCATAATATAAGAATTTCTCAAAGTAGCAACGATGGGACAAAGTATTTTGACGAATTTAAAGTCAGCTACGTAGCTGTAGCTTTGTAGTGTAGGAGTGTTGTAGCCTCCATAAACTAACTGTTACTGTTATATTACTCGATACTGAATGTTGGTATTTTCAAAACAAATAATACCTATCTTATTATATAAAAATGAATTCCCATTTCTCTTAGTCCCATCATGCCTAAACGAAGGGCCCAATTTTGCTTATAATTTTTTTTGTATTAGTTATTGTCAAGAGGAGGTTCATATAAAAGAACTATATTCATAGTTAGAACAGGACAATGCCTGTGGGCTCTGGTCTGTATCATCAAAAGAACAACGTTTTACCCATACACACGCAATATTAGAGTATGTACGATATCCACTTATGAACTTGAGTATTAAACCAACACTTATAACAAGAATCTCTATTTTTATTTATCTGGTATTTATTTATATAATCTATTTTTGTGGCAGGTGCGTAAAAAAACAAAACACATATGAATTGTAAAATTGTACAAAAAGCGGGCCCATCTACAAAAGATATTTCTTCCAGCAAACCATAACTAAAGAGAATGCATAAAGGAAATGTTGAAAAGATAGTGCATTATACATAACACTTACTAAAGTGACTAAAGACTATCATTCTTATTAATTACGTACCAAAATCTGTTAAAATATAATACTCTATCTATTAATTAAAGATGATTTCCAAATGGCTGTTTTGGAGGTTATCCTTAATTATGATTAAGGTTAATATAAAATTTTAGCTTTTACTGATCTAGAGCTGAAGTAGATTGCTTTTCTATTCGTTCTTGTGATTGCTGTAGCATGATTCTAGTATTAAACATTTTTCGCGAACTGAATATATCTCTGCTTTTGAAATTCTTATTTATTATTCTAATATAATTCCTATCTTATTTATGGGATAAGACAGCTAAGAAACACTCGGCTCTCCTGATGGTAAGGTACATAGTTATTGTCCTAGCGTTAGTGACGGTTGCTTCTCATGGGTCTCAGGGTCCGCTGGGAACTCACGGTCTTCTGAAGGTAAGTCGACCTTAGCCTATATACTCCATAGATGTAATAGGCCAGTCACAGCTATTTTAAGTCTACCTTGTCTTCAGAGCAAAATTCAGCAGTGCCAAATACTGATTATATAGTTTATAGTGGCAGGTACCCTGACCATTAAGCAGACAGGTGGTCTACACATGAGACTCTGAACAACACAGAAAACAATTTAAATTTTATATTTTTATTTATTTTATTTTTATGTTAGTGGAAAGAAAACAATCACACGGATTTCCTGATGGTGAGAAATTCACGACGCCTAGAGACACCAATGGTGGTAATGGTGCGTTACCAACCTAAGGCCGGGATGTTAGACCTCGAGCAAAAGTAAGTTTACCAGCTACCTTAGCCTCTGAACCGGAACGCGTCAACGGGAAGCAGTGGACGTTATGGTGGCAGGAATAAGTAGGGTGGTGGTACCAATCCGGGCGAGTCGCTGCGAAACTCTACCAACAAATTATATCAACAAATGCGTCCCTGTACCCTGGGATAGGTGACACAGACGCACATTTATACATATTCCATTTTCATTGTCCTTCGATGTTACAGATATATTTATTTTACTATAGCTCTGCAAACTTCGTCCGCCTGACCAGAAAATGGTTTTCTGACATTGACGACTTAAAACAACATAAAGTAAAAAATAAAGTAAGTGACAAAATGCTGTTTTTACCCTTTTTCTCGCAGTTTTTCCATTTTCATACATTTTGTAACTTTCCTGATCTTCCACAAATGGTTTAATATTAAAATTAAGACTGATGTAACCTGCTGGTGGAAAGTTTGTTTTAATAGGTTCACTACCTAGACTTAGCGTGTTTTTTTTAATTTGACCGTGTCATACCGATTGTTGAAGGGGTTCTTTTTCGACGTCATAAGTATTTGTTTAATGAACTCAGCTATAGGTAAGTACTTATTTCTTTTTATTTAATTTATTTCAGTATGTAATCCACATACATTCACATAATTACTAGACCTAACATAAGCGTTTAATAGACAGACCTATTAGACATATTAGAAAGTAAATATACTTTTATGGGCATTTAAAATATTGCAATAAAATTGAAATTGTAGGAAAATAATTTTAGGTTCGATCTTCTAATGGCAACTATTTTTTTCTTATGTGACTGTGACGCGGTTGAAACAGCATTAGAGATATCGTTATAATACGTATGTTAAGAAAACTATCTTCTTCAATAAATAGACAGTCTGACTCAACAATCTCTTGCCGCAAAGAGACGGAAAACTAAATCCCCATATCGACTGCGGCACACAAAAATCCCTATAAATCCTCAAAGGAACCCCAAAAACTACCCACAAGTCAATCGCCAAACTCCGTTCTGTGAAACAACCACCCTAACCCCCTTTTAACCCCCTATGCCCCCGAATTACCGCTCACCCCTAACCGCAGTCTTCAGTGACAGTTCAATAAAGCACGGCGACCAATCGTGGCAAACGTCGGCTGGTATAAGCCAATAGGATTAACGCTATTGTCGTCTCGTACTATCATATGTAAAAGCACATACGTTTATCTCTTTCGCACTTATAGGAACCGAATTCTTGATTCGATTGCGATTGATTTCTTTATTTGAATTTTCTTTTGTTTTCATTTGAATGGACGTGAACTTTATTTATTGTTTAGGCATTAGACCCTCACGACAGCCTAATTATTTAAATGTGGATTTATTTCTAAATTCAAATTGAAAATATTTAGATTTGTTTGGGATATTGTACACTTTTATTGGTTGTTCGATTTTTGATATTTACTATGGTATAATTTTGTGTTATAATATTTTTTAAGTCTGTTATTATTCTGATTTTGTATCACGTTGCATAAACTCATAGATAGGTAGGTATATATTTTATCATCAGTTGTTAGTAAAAACTCTTAGAACGTGTTAGAAATATCTACCTTGGTCCTATTGCCTTTGATTGTTACTGGCAGCTTTTCACGCTCTAGTCCGTTTCTAAAAAAAACAAGGACAGTAAAACTGCAAACACTAAATTCGACTATTTCATTAATGACCTAAATACCTCGTCGCAATCTGATAATTATATTTTCATAAGTGAGCATTTTATTTCAAAATGGAACTACATAAATGTTATCAACATCCTACCTACTAGTGATGTGGTCGGCAACACAAACAAAAAAGTATGCATTATTAAGTAAATATAACTCGAAAAACCAATAGCCGGTTCATGGAGAAAATAATATGACACCACCTCGCAGTCATTACCTTTCTAAAAAAGAACCATCAAAATCAGTTGGCTATTGGCCAATATAATCGCTTCACAAACAAAGAAAACAGTTGAGCTGAGAACCTCCTCCATTTTTGGAGTCGGTTAAAAATAAGCTTGTTTCAAGCAACCATGAAGCAATATATTTTATCTTTTATTCATGATTTTGTCAGGTAGGTATAAAAAGGCGCTCAAGCAGATCTCCTAATGGAAAGATACCTACTGTCGTCCATAGACACCATAGATACGGGGTTTTAGGATCGTGTATACCAGGTTCCCAAACTTATTTCATGTAACGCCCACTTTGAAAATCAGTTGTTTTGTAGCGCCCCTCCCCTCGTTTTTTTCTTGTCAATAACCTCAATAGCATATTTGTTGCGCCTAGTTTAAAAAAAAACATTTTTTTCAACTAGCGGTATACGCCCCCCTCTAGGCTTCCAGCGCCCACAAGGGGGCGTTATCGCCCACTTTGGGAAAGGCTGGTGTATACTAAACAACTAGTTACCCTACTCTCCGACACGAATCACGATAATGGTAATTGGTAAACACTGTTACAACATAAATTGAGAGAGAAGCCACCCAAATCCAGGCGAGTTTGTAAAACATACGTGAACATGGTCAACAGTACATAAAACAAGTGGTACCTTTTTACCTAAAATTTTGCGACAGTAAAAACAGCAGTAAAATTATTACCTTGCTTATATTTCCTGGGGTCATATCGTCAGTGCTCGTCACTAAAGTGCACATTTGAAGTATTAATAAAGAAGTTAGTGTTTTGTGTATGTCCTCGTTATCCTCAAATCTCACTAAATGAGCTTGAGTAACGAGGACACCGCTGTACCCAAGACCCCTGATATGATTATCTATCATGACTTTTGACTAATTTTAAATAATTTAGGCCTGATTTTCTACCTATCCTAACTCGGGTAACTTGATGCAAACCTAAACTTGACTAATGGCAGATGCCTCAGGTTGGCAACGCATCTTTGGTGTCTCTAGACGTCGTGAAGTTTTGACCATCAGAAAATTCGTCTGCTTGCCTTCCAATATCGTGAAAAAAAGATCCTAACCTATTGCCTAGACCATAAACTAAAAATAACTTTCAAAATTAAGACTACCGTGTCAAACTATGACCGCCCTATTTGTGTAACGAACATCTACTTACTTAGATGTCTACAGTAGCGGCGTTTGGGTAGGGCGCGGTTGGGCGACCGCCCAGGGGCGCCGGACCAAAAGGGGCGCATAATTCTTATAATTCAGTGAAATAGAATGAAAGTGAAAAGCAGTAAATTGATATTTTTAACATCAAAATAATAAATGTAATGTTTAGTGATATGAGCTCTTTTAATTTGGAAGTAAACAATATAAATTATTTCATAGCAGCATAATTCCCTTTCTATGTTATTACATTCTAATCTATCCCATCCCAATAGCAACTTACAAGATTTTTGTTTCATATTAAAAAATATGAAAATAACTTAAATTATTCGATTCTATTTTTATACCATAACAATATTCCGAGATTTTGAGTATTTACTACACCTATCGAGAATTTCCCACATCAAAGCAGAAATTTATTATTAGAGTTCAATTTATTAATTTTTAATACCTGGTAACAGTCATTCACACTACAAAAAAATACTATCTAGTTACTAGTCAGTTTTCGCCGACTCGACCTACTTACTTGTAATTTTCTTTAAATTCATGTAAAAATTGTTACGTTGGCTACACTAGAAAGGAACCAAGTGTTAATTTCTCGGGAATCTCCGACTTCCCGGCTATAAACAATCTGTTTTTCTATGGTCGGGAATCGTCAGGTAATCAGGTAAATCTCTACAAACTCCAGATATAGACCTCAATAAATGCACAGAAATGCTGAAAAAATGCCGCACTTTCTTGGAAGAATATAGAAATACAGCCTTTAAAAGCGCTATTTAACTGCAAAAGAATCAGCTAAGAGATGTAAGTTAAACCTGTTTAGAGCCACAAAAAGAATTCAATTTTTAAGCTTGATGCTTAAAAATTGAATTCTTTTTGTGGCTCTGATAAATTTTTCTGAAAAGAAATTTGAGGTAGATTTTTTAACTCTCTCTTGGACGCTACATTTTTTTCAGTAAATGAACGATTTGAACAGTTATAATTACTCGGATTGCTGGTCTTTTTTGTACAATATAAAACAGGTTCCTGAAATTGCGACCTTGTCAAACTCTAGTGATCTCCAATTGAAATTTACTCTGGATTTTAAATCAGATATAGATGGTTGTATGTTGTGTGATGAACTCATAAGCCTAAAATATTTTTTACCTGATAAGAATGTGGCTGCCCCTGCTTATGTTTTAAATTTTATTAAAGATCGCAACTTACAGGAACTGTATCCGAATGTATGGATGACATTGCGAATATATACTATATCTGTAGCGGTTGCTAGCGGGGAAAGGAGTTTTTCCAAGCTGAAGCTAATTAAAACATAAAAATCGACAATCTCTCAATCTGGAGTAACAAACTTAGCAACTTCGTAAATCGAAATTTAAATTGCAGAAAACATAGACTTTGAAAATTTAATAAAAGAATTCGCCAAAAGAAAGGCTAGTCAAGTGAAATTTTATTAAAATAGTGTAATAAATATTTTTAATGTAATTTTTTTTTCGTATCTAATTGAATTGCAGTTTGGGGGCGCCGAAAAAATCTCGCCCAGGGCGCTAATAGTGCTAAAACCGGCACTGGATGTCTGCAATACTGGTATGGATTTGTTTATCAAATTTATAGTAGCAGTATTTTAGTAGTAGTAGAAGTATCTTCATGCCCATATCCCCGATGAGCCAGACAGAGGGACAACCAGGGTAACGACGAGTTGCCGAAGACACTAAGCCCCACAATGTGATAAGTGGCAAGCCTATCGCCAACCGGTCACAAATCCAATCCCGGACAACATTGTATTTATTAGAAAATTGAAAAAACACATTTTCTTGTTTTTTTTTATACCGATCCGGGTCCGATACGGACCTTAAGAAGTGTCGAGTCCGACGCCGCACCGCTACCGCTAGACCACACAGGCGACAATTAAATTTAGCCTGGTATTTATGTGTTAGTATCGTTGACTAACATCCTAATTTAGGTATATTTAATTTAAAAAAGGTAACACATTATTATTGTAATAGCGTAAGTAGTGTAGGTAAGTAAATAAAAAGATGCACCCAATAAAAAGCATTTTAACCGAAACAAAAAAGTGGGAGGTTATCCATTCGATTGTATATTTCGTATTTTGTTATTATATTTGTTACGCGTTTATTTGACCAGTAATAGAATATAACGTTTTTTTGAAGTGAAAACTTCTTTAGCGGCGTTGCGAACTTTTTTGAAATGGGTAAAAACTTCTAAACTCGCGTCAGGACACGTGACTTGATTCGTAAGACCAAAATTCGTAAGATGGCACAGGGAGCTTGCACGAATAAGACGGCGCAGGGTGCTTGCGTGAATGTTCGTGTTGTCATGTTTGTGTACGATAGCGCAATAAATGAATATTGTATTCTACCACATAAAGTATAGAACTTTCATACTGATTCACAATTCGTGCAAAATTATTCCCTAACCATTCCAAAATATCAAAAATGCACAACGTTAGATAATATTCAAGTTTTCACTTCTGCCGGCACTCCCGGAGTGCAACACGTTTTTTTTTACTTACATCTTACTTGGGCCACTTGGGATGAGTCTGGATCCCAAATATATACCAACCCCCGAACGGAAAAGAATGTTGTTAAAAGTTTGACGTGTCTGTCGCGTCATAACTTTGCGATGCAAATTTTTAAAGCTGACTTGATCGACATAATTCTTTCTTTCTTAGCTATATTACTAGATTTTGTTGCGATTATTGAAATTTAAATTTGTGTTATTCTTTAACTGAAGGCAGACAAGTATGCTATAGAAAATTATGCAGATGGAAAAAACGGCAGATGAAATATTCACAAAGCAGTTATACAATGCGGATGCGGATGCGGATGGATACCCGGTATCCCAGGTACCCGGGGAGACCTGGGTTGACATTCCTCAATCAGATCGCTACAATATTATCCGAGGGTGGAATCAAGAGTCTCCGAAACCGGCGTGTTTGTATGAAAAGGGTAATGAATGTGAAGGAAGCCAGCAGGTCTCTTATGAACGTGAGGTTTGACACTCGATACTCTCTGCCTACCCCTGAAGGGACTTGGCGTGAAGATAAGTGTGAAAATTGTACAGAGTTGCGGTAATCGACAAGCTTACACAGTAAACAAAGCTTCAATTACATCCGCAGTGGAGTGCACAATCCCTTTGTGTCGTGGATTCAGTTTGAAATGAAATTGCATCAGCGCACTTCTCTGTATGCACTGGTCACTGGTATTCAGTAGGTACGAAATTACGAATGGCCGAGTTTGATATAACAATTTAAAGCTTCGTACCTTGCATCTTCATTTAGCAACATTATACCATTAATGCCTAGGTATTTTTATGTCATTATACAGCTATAAGCAACCGGCTATCTTGGTAAGAGTCGACCGTGTCTAATAGATAATATAGATGTTATTGAACGTCACTGTCCTGTGGTCGGGTCTTAGGTCTAAGCACGATACTATCATTATGACGAGTCGCCTCTGTGGTCTAGCGGTTCAGGTGATGGACTTGACTCCATGAGGTTCCTGGGTCGGGAAACAAAGAGAAAATTTGTTTTTTCCAATGTTCTAATAAAAAAATTGTTGCTCGGGATTGGATATGTGCCCGGTTGGCAATAGGCTTGCCTCCTAACACATTGTGGGACTTAGTGTCTTCGGCTAGTCGTGGGTGCCCTGGTTGTGCCTCTGCCTACCTCTTCGGGGATATGGTCTCACGACCAGATACGTACGTACGTGGTCAGATACGTACCTACTTTACGATAGTAATAGGTAAGGCGGTGGATTCCTATCCGGGCAAATTACTGTACAGCACTCTATCGCAATTAGTAATAACCCATGTAACCTATACTTCACTCTTCTGACCTCTGTGGTCCTGTGGTTTGGTGTTGACTACATGAGGTATAGGGTTCGATTCCCAGGTCGGGAAACTCAATGCGTTTATTATTTTTTCAATAAAAACAACGAAGTGGGGGATTGCATAAGTATGAATTTGCTACAAACAATATTGTGGGACTCGGTACTAGTACTATTTTAGTAATAAAAATACTGTGTTTAATTCCTAGTCGTAAATATAGTATTTGTAGTAAGTGTCTTACAAAAACTGGGACGAGCAATCAAATTACTCATACAAAAGTTGTCGGTTTGTGTCGAATTGAGATGCTGAGGAAACGAGGGAAACGATGGACGAATTTTTTCTTCTTAATAATGAAGTTTAGTTACATAATATTAGTAAAATATGTCAATTTCTTACAATAAAGCACACAGGTGGTTGAATAGTTCATGAAAAAACTCCCCCTATTTTCTAATTGCCACCAGAACTAACTTGACGAGATTTACAATGCATAGGAAGGATTTCTCGCTGGCTTAAGATGCAAAGGGAAAGCCTGCTCGAGCTCGAATTTGGATGACCAAAAGAAAATATCGCTGACTATCAAGCTTGTAAAAGCTCTATGCCAGAAATTATATATTTTACAGAGTTAAGTATAGAGTACTTTTCTATTTTGACATCAATATGTCAAGTGGGACAAATGGCATTCTCCGACCATCCTTAAAGAGTACGCTCCTGAGCTGGCAGTGGTGTTGACGCATCTCGTTCGACTCTTTACTCTTTGATGTTGTACCGAGCGCATGGAAGACTGCATCCGATCTTGAAAACAGGTACTGTAGTTATAACTTCCTCGTTCTCTAATATTATAGAAATCATACTCTTCTCTACAGCTTTTAGCGTGTCTGAAAGAGCAGCAGCTGATAAAATCACTCTTCTAGTTTACTTAACTCATCCGTGGGTACAGGCACCGGAAAGCAAAGCCGGGACAGCAACGCATTGTGCCCCACAAGGCGTTGCTGTTCTTCTCGAAACATCAATAACCGGGCTCTTTTCAATCGGTTTAATTAATTGATGGCGCTGCGAGGAGATGTTGTTGTGTCTTTTACGGCGCCTTTAATGCTACTGACACATTACTTTGGCCTTAGTTTAGTGTTTTTTGCCAATTTGTTTTTCGAGTGATAAATGAAATCGTAACTTCTGTCCAAGTCATTTTCTTTTATAAACGAAGATTGTTGACCCTAAGGAGAATAAATACTAATGGTAAAGGTACAGCCTAAGGGTAGAAAAGCTACTTCATCTTCATTTTTATTCCCCAATTTTAAGCAATATTGAATTGCATATTCTTTAGGTAAGTTCAAGTTTTTAGCAGTTGTCTTTATTTCACTTCAGTTTCTTAAAGCCTCATATTTCTTAAAAGAATTTTGTTTTCTTAAACGATTTATCCGTTGGGTTCTTATTATATTTATCTCTTTACGTATTTTTATGTACTTAGGTATTAGTGTCGTTGACTAACAGCCATAACACAAGCATACAATTTACTTAATTCGGGGCTAAATTCAATTTGTGAAGCTTGTCCAAGGATATTTGTTTGTTTGCTCATAGCAAATTGACCGTCTGTGCGGAGAGGGGTGCTTCAGGGTATGGTTTTCAATAGCTGAATAGTGCTAGAAGTCTTTAGTTTTTGAAATACCATGATGCGTTGAAATATCAGACGCAGGGTATTATCCAACCCTCTTCTAAATAGATGTTAATTAATTTATAAAAAGGAAGGTTACTGTATATTTTCACGGGAACGCAGGAGAAGCCGTAGCTTTTTATTTCAAATACATAATATATTGGTACGCATTTCACTTTTAAATAAATTTGTATTTTATATCTGAATTGCAAAAAAGTCACGATTTTATAAGTAAACACTAATTCATAATTCAAACACTGGTAATAATTCAACTACTGCCTTAACATCGAATTTCCACGACGCCATGACAGTCCAAACGTCACCTGCGGCTGACGTCACAGCAGGACATCCATTATCCAATTTGTATCTATTGTGCTGTAGATATAATAATTGCTACTGACGGCTGCTTTTATTTGTGTTAGATGCAGCTTTAGAGATGTTGTACGTGTATTTTTTTATTTAGGTAGGTAATAACCAAGTGGTAGATAGCAATCCTAAAGCGTAAGTAGTTTTTTTTTTAATAATCCTATGCAACTTACAGACATTTGTCATTTCATAAAAGCAAACATTCAGCTTTTATAAAACGACAAATGTCTCTATCATGTTTTGAAACCTCGGAAACCTCCTAGGAGGAAGCTCGTTGAAACCAATTTCGTCCAAACATTTCATTGTGATCTACAGCATTAAATATTTTCTATGTTCTAAATGTAGAAATAAGAAATCCATTACACCAAGCATCAAATGACATCTTCTCTCATTTCAGGATCCGACATTGAATGAGTAAAAAAATAAGATCCACATTCGTGTACGCGGATCCTGGCTCCAAATATCCGTTTTCAGATCCAGTCAACAAGTGCTAAAAATTATATTTTTTGTATCGTGATTCGTGGCGCTACTGATCTACTAAAAACTGTTTCTGTGTTTTGGAATTTAACAGGCTAGAAACGAAATAGACATGACGTATAAGTGTGTAATTTTGTTATCTGTCATAAAGTGGATTTTTTTAAGATATTGGAAGGAAAACGCGCAGACGGATTTCCTGACGGTAAGAAATTCACGCAGCCTTGAGATACCAAAGGTGGTATTGGTGCGTTACCAACCTTAGGCTGCGATGTCAGACCTCGAGCAAAAGTAAGTTTAC
>NJDC01005681.1:128509-141966 GCA_002245475.1 Calephelis virginiensis
AGGAGTATGAAATTTGGCACACTTATAGTTTATATGTAGGAGAAGTGCAGAACGCTAATATTTTTCAATGATAATGCTTGTAAAGTACATTAAATCAATAAATAAAACATTACCCACACTACCATGCATTTGGCACACACAAACAAATATATTGATGATACCGATAAAAGATCACAGATGGCGCACTAAAAAGTTTGGAAACAAAGTAGTTGGTATTGAGAAATGAAGATGGCGTTCTTATCAACAAGATAATAAAATGTATTATGGTCGAATTTCGACGAATGAGCGACCACTAGTTACTTTTACTACTCCATTTCACTTGGACTACGGCATTCCTAACAGGTAGTTGTTCATTGGAAGACATTTTTACGATTAGCAGGGTGCTATCGGATCCTGGAGTAATAAGGACATGGCGAATTTTTCTATTTAATGAGTTATTGAAATTGCTTGTATTGGGTATGAGCAGCTGGTTGTAATAAGTGTATACAGGACCCCGTTTGCTTCGTATGAATATTTCGAAAAAACAGTGATAAAGGTTATACTTAAGGTTTCAAATTTAAACAAAGAATATTATTATTTGTGGAGATTTTAATATTAATATATTGGAAAAATCTTCTTTATCTTGTAGATTTCTCAACATGCTTGAATCATATAATTTACAATTTTCATTCTTGGAACTCACTAGATTAACGGCCACTAGTGCTACTTGCTTAGATAACATTTTTACAAATATATCACCAGTTAGCTGTTCAGTTATAAATGAATTAGATTCTGATCACTGCGGTCAATTATCTATTTTTCCTATGAAAATTAAAAAGTCTCAAAGGAAATATATTCTTTACAATCCAATCAATTCTAGTCGATTAGATAACACTTTCGGGATAATATATTAGAAAAACTGCCGAATCTACTATGCTCCTAATAAATTATTTAACTCGTTATTTAAATTAATTGACACAGACCATAATAAAGTATTCATACATAGAAAAAAATATATAGCAAAACGGGTGTTTTTCAGTAAGTAGGCAACAACCGGTATGTTAATAAGTAGAAACCGGTTATTTGATTTCTATTGTGAAAAATTATATAACCATAGCATTGAATTTAAAAGCTATGTTAAAGTGTGTACAAAATTGTTAAAAAGAGTATGTTCTATTGCTAAGTATCTATATTGAAGACATTATTAAAAGATCCGATAACAAAATCAAGGCCACATGGAATATTATAAATACGGAAACCAGTAAATGTCAAATTATCCATGATGGGTTTGAATTAAATATAGTTGGATGTAGTGTTAAAGAGGATGTAAAATTGCAAAAGAGTTTGAAAAAAATTTCACACAAATCTCAATTGAAACAACCTAAACTCTTTGCTCATCTCCTATTATTTCGGAATCAATATTGAAGTAATCTTTAACAGAATGTAACAAAGCTTTTGAACTTACCTATGTCGATACGAAAGACGTAATAAAAGCTTTTAAATCACTCCACACACACGCCAGACTTGTGGGGACATTCTGATAAAACGGTTGCATCAATAATTTTTGGAATTGCATCACATTGGGCCATTATATTTAACTGCTGCATATCGAATGGTATATTTCCTGATCTAATGAAACAATGCAAGGTAGTGCCTATATTTAAATCGGGTAACACTTCTGACCCTATTACAGTTCTGCCTACACTAAGTAAAATATTTGAAAATTTAATCTCTATTACGAATTGAAGAACAAACCTTTTGATGTCATGATCTCATACTTAAACAATAGAGTTCAGAGGGTTAAAATAAATGGTAAAACTTCTTTAGATTCTGTGGTTACGATTGGCGTACCACAAGGCTCCATTCTTGGTCCATTTTTGTTTCTTATATATATAAATAACTTACCTAATCATATATCGCCTCTGTGGTCTAGCGGTCCGGGTATTGGACTTGACTGCATGAGGTCCCGGGTTGAAATCCTGGATCGGCCAACAAAAAGAAAATTGTGTTTTTCCAATTTTCTAATAAAAAAAATGTTGGTCGGGATTGGAAATGTGCCCGGTTGGCGATAGGCTTGCCACCTATCACAGTGTGGGACTTAGTGTTTTCAGCTAGTCGTGGGTGCCTTGGTTGTACCTCTGCCTACCTCTTCGGGGATATGGGCGTGAAGATACTTTACGTTATCATATAAGGGATATCAACGATATTGTTTTGTTCGCGGATGACACTTCACTTATATTTAAAGTGAAAAGACAATTAGGTAAATATGATGAAGTGAACAATGCGATATCCAAAGTTGTACATTGGTTTACAGTTAACAATCTTCTTTTTAATGGTAATAAGACGAAATGTATTATATTTTCACTGCCCACTGTTAGGCTAGTAGATTCCAATGTACAACTAAATGAATCTAAACTGGATGTGGTTGATTCCACTGTCTTTTTAGGCATCATAATTGATAATTACAGTGGGGCCCTTTTATTGAGTAACAGGCAAATAGGCTTAGTTCAGCAGCATTTACAGAAAAAAAATGGACATTAACAGATGTTGAAACGGCCCGAAGAGTGAATTTTAGCTATTTTCATAGATTAATGTCTTAAGGAATACTTCTTTGGAGAAATTCTGCAGATATAAATACTATATTTGTATTACAAAAAATAGCTATTAGAGCTATTTATAATCTTAATGTAAGGGATTCTCTGCGAGAAAAATTCAAAGATATAAATATTTTAACCTTCAGTTCTCAATACATTTATGAGAATTTAATGTATGTTAAAAAAACTATGTATTTTTACAAAAAAAATGTGATGTTTACGATGTAAATACGAGGGATAAAAATAATGTAGCCGTATACAAAACTCGTCTTCATAAAATTAGTAAATCCTTTTTCGGTCAATAAGCTTTCACGTTTCTACAATAAGCTGCCCATTGGTATTAGAGATCTACCTATAAATAAGTTTAAAAAATGTATCAAAGCAAAATTATACCAAAAAGGCTATCATACGGTCTCAGAGCATTTGGAAGATGAACATGCTTGGGGATAGAGATTTCAATCTCCCACTGCAATTTGTAATATGATTTGTTATACCTTTTATTTAAGTTAAAATCAGTAATTTGTATTTTAATCTAGTTTATATTATCTGGTGGCCGCACTTTTTAATTTTTATGTTGATAAACTTGTTAAAGTGATCGCACCATCTCCCCTTCATCGCAAGGTGTATATAAGGTAAGTCAAGCACAGTTATATCTTGTGCTAGTTTGGCTCTAGTTCGTGCCAATTTTCTAATATGCTTTTGCCCTTGAGATAAGAGTTTTCCCCGTGTTAGTCCGGGCTCCTTTGCAGAATAAACCTTGTGCCTTCCTGCCAGGCAGCTCGTAAAAGGCGAGCATAGGCTTACCGTCACTAGCACTAGTGGTAGACTTTCGCAGCGACTCGCCATGATTGGTATCACCACCTTACCTATTCCTGCCGCCATAACGCTTTCTGTTGACGTGTTCCGGTTCGGAGGATAAGGTAGTCGGTAAACTTACGTTTGCTCGAGGTCTAACATCCCGGTTGCAGGTTGGCCACGCACAATTACCACCTTTGATGTTTCTAGGCGGCGAGAAATTCTTACCATACAATGAACATTGCTTGTCTACACATAAAGCTTATTTTTAAGATGGAACAAATAGAGCAATATCTGTTGATATTATACGTATTTGCTATCTGTAAGAATGTAATGGTAGGTATATTGCGGCGTTTTATCCATTGCGCATCCTTTACTCTTCGGAAATATCTAAGCAATACAAAAATAGCAATGAATCTACATTTTATTTTAGATCTCGCGCCGTCCTATTCGCGCATGCGCAGTGCGCCGTCTTACGTTCTGACGATCTGACGCGACTTTAAAAGATTAAGATACCCGTTCCAAAAAAAGTGCGCAATGCTGCTACAGAAGTTTTCACTTCAAAAATGCCTATGCCTTGTGCCTATTTTTAGTCGTCAGCACCTAGTTTTTTAATATCAATGTCAATGTACAGATTTCACTCTTCTACAGTTTTATTATAAGTAAGTAAAGATCAACAGATTTATAAACTTGTCTTTATAATTTGTGGTTATAAATACTAGACTAGATTTTCCAGAAACGCTGCATCTAAAACCTTTGATTTGACGTCCAATCACATTTTGACGAGATTTTGGAGTTTACTCTTAAAAGATTTGTGACTCAGTGTAGCGCGGCGCTTGGTAGTGGTAAATAGTAGGTAGCTTCACACATGCCTATCTTCAGGCCAAGTCCCCTACGGGGTAGACCAAGAGGATCAAGTGCCAAATTTTACGATCCTGGCAGACCTGCTTGACTTCCTCCACTTTCATTAATTCTTTTTACTTTTCATATAAAGATGCCGTTTTCTTCTTTCGCCACCGCATTCATGACACCACCCTCGGATCATACCAGAGCGATTTGACCATAGTATGTCAACCGAGGTTTCCTCGAGTACCTACACCCATCCACATTCGCATTGTATATCTGCTTTGCAAATCTTTCATCTGTCATTCTTTCTACTTGACCGAACTAGCGGAGTATGCTCTTTCTCTATTTAACACCAACATTTTCTTTCAATCCCACTCTTTCTCGGACCTCACTGTTACGAGTGCAATCAGCGCGCGTTACATTACACATTTTCCTTAACACTCTTTATTCGACCGAATTTATCTAAATCTCATGCTTTTTCTGATATACCCAACTCTCGCTTCCATACAACAACATTGGCAATAAATAAGCATAAGATTATGCAAAGCGCGTAATCATTTATTCATTACGGGTCAATCACGTAATTGACCCAAAACTTTACTTTAGAGTAGCTTACTCAGCGCTTCATTCACACACTATTCCCTGCTCATACTCTCATCTCTTCGTCAACGGTGTACCTTCCAGTCCTGCTAGAAATACAACCAAGCTATACAATTTCACTCACTTGTTCTAGCACTACATCATCAACTAAAACTCAACTCAAGTTTTTTGAGTTTCTTGAGTTACCCAATCCCGCCGCCATAATGACAATGTAATGTTTCAGTCTGGAGGGTAGGGTCGACAGTAGACTTTCACAATAGGTCTAACATCCCAGCGGGCCACAGGATAGCGACACACCTGTAATATCTATAGCTATAATGTGTATAGGGCACGGTTGTCTATGACCACCATATGTTGCCATAAGACTTTAAAACAGTTTTATTTATAGTTATATAAATAATACTGTTTTAAGATCTTATAATGCACTAGAATAAAGTTGCATATAATGGCGGACATTTAGCAAGATGGAAATAATACTGCTATAAGCGTTCCCAGGAGAGCCGTGTGTTGTTCGTTGTATTTTCACGAAACAAAATAATAGGAATATTTTTATACAATATTTGGAATAAAAAACGTCCATAACAGACCTAACGAAGAATGGTCATTTTGATGTGGCAAATTAATAAATAAGTTGCTTACTTTATAATTTATATACACATATAATACATTTTACTTTATAATTTATAATGCTGAACAAAAAGTAATACTTACCTAGGTATAAAAAAATAAAACTGTTTCAACTTTGCAGTTACATATTTTTACCGTATTTATATAATATTAGGCTGTATTTAGTCAACATAGGCAGAGTATGACATAGTCTATAATTATGTCGTTTAAGTGCACCGGCACCATTTACCTCTAAGTATAACCGAGATTTTTTTAGCGCCATCGAGAAAAAAGATGGTCGAAGTTTTTTCATAATTATTGAATTTCGTGTTAATATTGAGTGAAATTAGTCAATTTTGGTGGCATTTTGTACAATTTTGTTCAGTGAAAGTGCACAAATGAAATAATAATGAAGAAATTAGCGTATAGTATATTTCCTCGTTGCCGCCAAATCTCATAACATGAGCTTGTGTAAAAAGGCCACCATGAGCCAAGAGCCTGACATGACTTACTGACGACTTGTGACTGATGACTAATTATAATTCATATAAAATTTGATGCAAATTTCTACTTGACTAATGGCAAATGGCGAGATTGCCAAGTATTTTGCCATTAGTCAAGTAGAAATTTGCATCTTACCAAAATCGGACTTCAATTACAATTAGTCGTAAGTCTTCAATAAGTCATGTCAGGATCTTGAGTAAAGCGGTGGCCTCATTACTCAAGCTCATGAAGTGAGATTTGGCGGCAACGAGAAAATACACGATACGCTAATTTTTCATGATTATTTCATTTGTGCACTTTCGCTGATCAAAATTGTACAAAATGCCACCAAAATTGACTAATTTCACTTAATATAAACACTAAATCAATCGGTAATTATGAAAAAACTTTGATTATCTTTTCTCTCGATAGCGCTAAAACCTCCCAAGTCCACCCATAGATTTGTTAAAGTGATGCCTACATAGTTTGTCCAAAAACAGATAGATGGCGTGATAATAGTAAAAATATACTTATTTACTAACTCAACAGTACATGAAACTAATTTTACATGTCTCTATATCAACCGTATAACTATAAAGTAAAAACTTAATAATTAAAATAAAGCCAGAAAGTACTAACAACTTAAAACAACGCAAAGAATGTCAAATAATACCAAAGACTACAAATAATACGTCAAACTCTGTGTTGCTCACTTATAATTTAAATGAAATGTTTACAAAATGTCACAAATTGTAGGCAATCAATAATCAATAATTTGGTAGTATGTATATTATGTTAGGGTAATAATAAAATGTAATTATTATAGATATGAATTTTTAATAAATATTCTATAAAGCTACGAAAATATTTGCATAAGTAGGTATTTCTAAGTTAAAACGAAAAACAAGTTATGTATGTTATAGTGTGTATGTGTTTTATATATAGTATGTTTCTCTTCTACCCTTTCTGTGACTGCGTGCGTGTTTGTGTGTGCGTGTGTGTGTGTGTGTGTGTGTGTTTTTGGCATCATCGATTTTGTTGCAAATCTTTTATATGAAAGCTGGGGTGATACAGATGGTTTTAACCATTAACTATAATTACGTGCGAATTGGTTTTTATGTGGATTTTATTTTTTATTTTATTTAAAGTAATGCGGACAAGACAAACATCAAGACATTAATATAACACTTTTTAAAAATGAATACTTAGCAAATGTTGTCTCAGTTAGAGTTGTCCATTAATATTAAAAGTAAGCAAACAATACATAAAAACATTAGGTTAGGGGCATTGAATAACTATAATTAAATATTATACATAATAACAATAACTAACCTTAAAAAAATCAATGATTCAAAATTCAAATAATATAGTAAAGTTAATAAGTAAAGTACAAGATAAATTAAATTAAATTCAAAAAATGATAAATTGTTGATGTGACTAATAATTCAATAAAAATCATACAAAAATTAACATTAAGTAGGTATATATGTAAATTTATATAGTATAATTAACATTCAGTGGATGAATCAATCTGTTTGACGGGAATTATCGATTTTTTTATGTTATAATTTATGTTATAATTATTTAAGAACACTTCTTTGTTATTTTCAAAAAGCAACTAGTACATATTCTTTCTAGAATACAATTTATATTATTTTCCTTGCCGACAAAATCGCTCAATGTAGTACTTACAACTACATAAAAAAAAACATTTACAGTGGCCGTTTCATTTATACTAAAATTTTATTCATGCTCATAGTTACATACTAACTAGAAGCATGAATATAACATTAATTTAAATATCATGTTTCTGGAGACATTAGATGTGCAGTGGCCTCACTGGCACCATGAATTTATAACCACAAACAAAAAATGGATGTCATTTCTAAATTTTGCTGACTCTCTCTAATTTGCTGGCCTCTCTTTCAGAGAGTCTTGTGTTGTCAATGATTAAACTCAAAATAAAAGAGAGCCCAGTAAATTAAATAGGCTCTGCAATATTTGGAAATGAAATCAGCTGGGTTTTTCAGTATCTTTTTAGTGGTGATTAACAGAAATGGAATGGAGATAACAAATACCAAACACGTTATACACTTTACCCAGTGATCACCACTAAAAAGATGACTAATAGCTGGTCTTTGTTAGAAATGCAACCTCCCTCACATGTAACCTTCTGTACTCAGACTAGTGAATGAGAAAGACAGAGAAAGAAACTACTATCGTTTTCAGACCTCAGGAAAGTATTATTATCTGCCTTGAATGATTATGGTCAATCTTAACAGTAATCGTTGGTAGAAAGGTTAGCGTTTACCACCACTCACTATACTAACCACTTAACACCAGAGGCGTATTATCCCTAAGGCAAAGTAGGCATGTGCCTAAGGGCGCGAGATTACAAATAGGCGTGCGCGGAAATTTTTTAACAAATAAAAAAACAATAACTAAATTAATATTTATTATAAAATATACAGTCAGATCTGATTCCATAAGAAGGACAGAAAGAACATAGAAATTCATGATGTCCCATGATTTTCTATGATCTTTCTGTCCTTGCTTTCTTTAATCTCATCACATAATATTTCATTCAAGCCTAAGTACACGTGTCCTGGTCTGCCTACTTATCACTAATAGAGGGGCGCCAACAAGGTGTTTGCCTAGGGTACTCTCTACATTTAATCCGCCTCTGCTTAGCACCATTGCTAGCGATATGTCTTACAACCATAGTCGAAGGGCTTAAAGTTCCTCAGATGTTAAGATTAGATAATGTAAGAAAATGGAGATACTTTTTCCGATGTCTGTTTTTATCATTTTCTCGGCAAACATTACAAACTATATCACAAGGTTTTAGGTGTGTATAACCTTTTCAATTGATCCCGGATATTTGGTAATATTTTATGTAAGGACCACGCCACCTTTTTTTGTTGTGAGAACTTTGAATCTGAAGTGGTCTTAAAAGCACCAATGGCGTTAATGCTGGATCCTTATGCTTGCTTAACTTCAAAAAACTCGTGTTTCAAATAATGAAAATATGTATCTGGTCTAAAAATGAAATTTTATTCTACTTGGAATGATACCGCAAGCATCACACAGCATTCGGAATCGCAAAGACAAAGAACACGAAAATAAAAAGAAGCCAACGTATTTATACATTTTAGCGAAATTATAAAGAAACCACCCAGCTTATTTAAACTGGTATTTAGTGCTTGTATTATCCATCACCTTTTTTTTGCCAAAGTTGCCGTTTACTTTTATTTTCTCTCTTTTCGTTGGGTATTGTTTTTTGATATAAAGAATTTAAACCAGTTATTTGCTGAATGATGGACGTCTAGCTGTTGTCAACTAATAACATTTCGTTTACATAACCTTTATTTTCTCTAATTTCGTTCTGTTCTTTTTTAAATAAAAGAAGTTAAACCAAATCAAAGAACCAAATGTTATCGACTAGTATCAGCTGGTTTTTTCGCCATGTTTGCCTCTTCAAAACTTACTCGGCAAAAGGTGTGGATCTAGCTTAAGGTGTAGTCCTACCTGAATTTGCAAGTCAAGGAATTTAGGAAATCGTCAAGTTTGGTGGTTCTCCATTTAATGGTAGCCATAAACCTAAACGAGGGAAGGTTCAAAGATTTCCCCACCTATATCAAGCTATCGATATTTTTTTTCAATCGATTCAATTTAATTTTAACAATAATTGCTATTAACCAGGCATTCAATAAAGTTTTCAGGCTGTCATAAGATAAAACGCATAAAAAATGAAAATTCGCAAGAATAATAAGAAATTATAACACAAGATCCCTATTATGTATCTTCATGAAATATTATAAGTTTTGCTAAATAGTATTTATATTCCTTGGATCACAATAGCTTTATTGCTAAAGTAATTTGTCTTATTAAATGTTAATGACCTAATCCTAAAAAAAATATAAGTAGACCAAAAAGTAGACAAAGTCAAAAAAGGCGCGAATCTAGAAAACAGTTGCAGTGAAAATTAATACAAATTTCAAGTTAATCTTTTGAAAGTGAGTATTATTTTCCAATAATCGCTTATGTTTACAAGTTTACAATTATATTAAATGTCCACGTTTTCTGTAAGACAGCAACACTGAAGCGAGTTTATAGCTCGAATTTATACACATGTAGGTCAAAGAAAAAATGGCTTAGCACTCGTAGCTCGTATGTACCGTGGCAAGAAAATATAAGTTTTAATTTTAAATGGCCTTCAGTGATTTGTGTCACATAAGTAACGCGTTTAAAGCTGTTGAAAATGAAGCGGATCAGGTGAGTAACGAGTGTTTGTGAACAGTGCCTTCCCATGGGTGTTGTAAATGTCCAGTTTGAGCTGTCAATCTGACCCAAAATCCGGGAAAATCTCGAAATATTTTTGTAAGTTCGTGTACAAATCTAAGAAAAGTGCTTAGAATGTGATACCGGTGTGCAGCTGTTTGTTTCAACTTCCCATTTTCGGAAACGTCTTGCAAAATCGAGGTGAACGATGACATGATTACTGCCCACAATATTTTTAGAATTATGTAGTTTGTGAGTTAGAGGACATAATAACAAGCAACGTCAATACATTTGATAGTGAAAATGTCTCTAAAACAGTGTTTTTACCTTTGTTAGAATGTGAAAATCGTCAATGTATAGTGCTAAAGAAGTTAGTACGCAATATGTGTTAGAATGTATAGACTTTCTCTAACAATTTTGGTCATTTCAAATGTCCTTCATTGACTAAAGACCATTACAATACTTTGAAATAAATATAAGTTGCATCACAAACAAGATTCAAATAAATATAGGTCAAGCACAGTGTTATTTTGTGAATGAAATTGATAACACATGACAATAACAACTATAGAAACATTGATGTAAATTGTTTTGAACAACACTACTAATTTTAATTTAAAATATCTTTATGCAACTGATTTCAATCCCATGAAGGTTAATGGTATACTTAATGCTTAATTTTATCTCCTTTAATTTTCTTATAAGAATCTATATAAATAGCTGATTCTCACAGCTTGAATTTGATAAATCAGATAAAATTTTATGTCTATTATAATTATACAAACATTTCAACCCTCTATATTTTTGTGATATACATCAACAAAAACCACAGATTTTTTTTACAAAAGTCATAGAGATCATTAGCCAATTCCAGATTCTTTCAACAAACATAGATTAAAGTAGTAAATGCCTTCCAGAAATGGTATTAATTCATTTACTGATGTTTGCAAATGAACTTATGGAATAAATTTAACTCATAGTAATAAAAGGTGCACCAATTATATTACAGATTAAAATAGAAAATGTAATGTGAAAGTCAATTACTATTCATCACCAAATCTAGACGAAAGTATAAAATTGAGTAATGCTTTGTTAACCAACTCAAAACATGAGGAGGTTCTCAACTGTATATATTTGTAAAATATTTTTTTGCATGTTTGTTACCCAATTCCTTGACCAATAACAAACTGATTTTGATAGTTTTGTTTTAAAAAGATAGGTCATGATACTAAGATAATTTTATTATGTTAATTTCATCATGATTTGACTATTGGTTTTTAAGTTATAACTAATAATATTTGACAACATTATTTCAACATTATATCATAAACATAAATGAAAATCCAACTCAAAACTACTAGTCGGATATGATAAAGTTTATGTGGGATTGTCTTAGAATTATATACTATATACTATCTTTCAAAAAAAGAATTGAATTATTGTTAAAAGTTTTTGTAATAATCAGTTTAGTATAGGGAAGGGGGGTTATAGAGGCTTGGCTTTACCTATGAATTATAGTTATTCAGATTACCCCTTGAAAGATAAAAATTGGCCTATCTCCTTCGTCTAATCCTAAAATTCAATCAAATCAATTAAGAAATTCCAAAAAATTTTTTAACATATGTTGAGACAGTAGATTTCTTTTAATACTTGATGCACACAATACTATGTATAGCTTAACTTATATGTAATTCTATCCATTACCCACGGTTAATGTTTGTAAGATTTCATATATTTTTAACCTTTATGAGATTCATTAAAGCCTAGTATACTTCCTCAAACTTAGATCCTTCTGTTTACCCGTTTGTTACCCACTAATGAATGTTTCATTAGTGGGCAATTAATAACGGCTGACATTAAGTGGGAATGGGCAGGGGTTGAGGCAAATCTGATCCTATCTTACTTTGGGGAGAAGAGGGGTCTAAATTTTGTCACAAAAAAGTATTAAACTAGCTGACCCGACAGACATTACTCTGTTTTTACCTATAAATATTGAGTTCTTAAACTTTCTAATGTTTTCCTTTTTTTTTCTTGTAAATGAATGTTCTTCTAACAATAAAAAAACAATTAAAAATAAATATATTTGCAAAACTCACACACAATGTTATAGATTGTGTTCGTATGCTTAAATATTTTTGTGCCATCTTTCTTATACATCACTACATAGTATAAAATAAAGTTGCTTCCTCTGTCTCTGTTTCTCTTTGTATGCTTAAATCTTAAAAACTATGCAACGGATTTTGATGAGGTTTTTTTAAATAGATAACGTGATTGACGAGGAAGGTTTGTATTTATATTTCATAAAAACAGTGCGAAGCCGGGGCGGGGATCGCTTGTATTCCACAAACAAATAAATTTCATTTTAAATAGAAACAATTAAGTTACAATTATTAATTACTTGCTGTCCTGGCGAACTTCGTTCACTTGTTCTGAAATGAAATGAAATGAAAATTATTTTTTTGCAGAATATGTGTGTTAAAAAGTTGTTATAAAGATATTTAAGAATACAACATATTCTACCATATTGTACATACATACATACATATCTTCACGCCAAGTCGCTTACGGGGTAGGCAGAGAGTATCGAGTGCCAGACCTCACGATCCTGACAAACCTGTCTTGTTTCCTTCACATTCATAACCCTTTTCATACAAACACGCCGGTTTCGGAGACTCTTGACACCACCCTCGGATAATATCCGATTGATCTGATTGTGAAATGTCAGCCTTGGTCTCCCTGGGTACCTACATCCATCCACATTCACATTGTACATCTGCTTTGTCAATCTTTCATCTGTCATTCTTTCCACATGATCGAACCAGCGGAGCATGCCCTTTCGCATTTTAAAATCAACACTTTCTTTCAATCTCACTCTTTCATGGATCTCACTGTTACGAATGCGGTCAGCAGGTCAGGTCACATTGTGGTGTGCAAATATTTAGTTAATTTTAAGAAGTTACATATTTCTATAAAAATGTACATTTAAATCACAGCCCTTATTTACGTTTTAATAAACATTTTTTTTATTTATGAACATAAGTTTCATAATTTAATATAAATTAATTTAAAGGTAGATTAATTTTTAGCCCTATCTACCGTACACTACCACCTTTTCCAAACCTAGCCAGTCGGGAGAAGAAACGGCGAAACAAACTCCCCGGCAACCATGATTTTATTACTTAAATATAGTTTAAATTTATTAAAAATAAATATTATATATTTTATTTATTTACGCTTGTCAGCAAGAAAATCTTTAGCACTATAATATGTCTT
>NJDC01005681.1:152213-170142 GCA_002245475.1 Calephelis virginiensis
ATTGGCAAGTGTATGTATAAGCCTGTTACTCTTGTATTTAAATCCTATCCTACTGATATTATAAATGCGAAAGTTTGTAAGGATGCTTATCTTTGTTACTCTTTCGCGCTGGAATGGCTGTTCAGAATCCGTTCGGATTTGTCTGAAATTTGGAACACAGATAGATTGTGACCTGGATTAACATATAGGCTACTTTTAATGCCGATCGCACGACGGGTTCCTGCGAAAACGCGGGCGAAGCCGCAGGTAACAGCTAGTATTGATCTAAAGTAATAATATCTTTCCTCTTTAAACTCTATTGCTGGATACAGACCAAGCAACTAAAAGTCCTTCGTATTCTTCTTTTTGCTTGGTCAGGGGCGTTTCCGTTACAATGTAAAACAATATCATTTTCATGACACAAGTGGTCTTCAATTAAGTAGCGATTTAAAGATTGTGTCATTGTAATAATTCTGTGTAAAAATGTCGCGGTACTGGTTAGTAAATTATTTGTAAAAAGACACTTTATAAACCGTAATTGTATAAGATATATTAATTCAGCGAATTTGTCGTGCTTGTGATGCGTTTGCTTATATTTTTAAAGAAAAGTTGAAATCGGTAGAAAAGGAGTAAAGATTCGTCGCATGGACTTAATCGTTAGTAGCTCAATTGGCATAACATCCGCCATAATGACGTCGCGGATTCAAGTCATATGTGTAATGTATTTTAAGAAAAAAAATGTAAGTTAAAACTATAATTAAAATGTTTACAGAATGATAATACGTCGTTCTCACCACAATCCAACCCGCCAAAGCAAGCTCAAGACAACATGGTCAGCTCAAACACAACTAAACCCTCCAACACTGAACCCAAAGAGGTAAGTCAAAGAAATAAAACATATTTTGCGTAACACTATTATAATTTAACCAACTAACACTCAAAAGCGAGTTGTCGGTGTTAGGTTAACATCAACACATATTTGTAAAAATAAAATAATATCTTTGCTTGTTTTTAATGATTTTTTTTAAATACAAATGATTGAAAGCTATTTATCAAGTTGATTAACTATTAAATATATAACATAAGCTTGTTTTTTATTCATATCACCAACATAAGTATAATAACGTATTGATTCTAAGAAAGACTAAACTAATTAAAAAAGAGAATGCTTATTTTATTGATTTTTGATCCGTCTATTAATGTAATTTAGATTCGATGTTTTATACTTTTTTTCGAAATTTTGTAAAAAACATGGAATTAAATAAAAAAATGTTTAGTGTAGTATTTGTACTTTGTATTTTTATTTTATAGGAAAAATCAACCACCGATACTCAGACAAAGCCAGACGGCAAACCAGAAACCAACGAACAGGCTAAACCAGCAAACAAACAACCAGAAAAACACGAGAAAACGAACCAACAACGTCGAACACAAAATTACAGGAATAAAGTGAACCAAGGAAGGCATGACTTCTATCAAAAGAACCAAAGGTATGACAACAGATTTGTTCATAACAGGCACCCATATCACTATCTAGCTACAGGACCTATTAACTAAGTTTGCATAATGCCAATACTCATTTTAAACTTTAAAGTGTTTTTATGCTCAGAAGTATTGAAACACACTTGTGTGTTATGTTAATAATTTTCACTCGGTACATTTTGAAACCATAAAATTGTGCAATAAAAATTTGTTATTATACATCTGAGTTATATTCAGTACCATAATGACTATCGTAGACTAAGTTAAGAGTGCTCACTCAAAGCTATATTTCTTCTGTAAACTTATACTTAAACTCAAGTACTTTACCTTTAAAGTGTTGTCATACTTTCAGTGTTTTATTACAAAGGCTACTCTTTACTTGGTGCTTACATCTTATGTTTTTGGATGTGTGCAAATAAAATATTAAATGATATTTCCTTTAACTGTAGTAACCTTTCTTGATAATTTTATGTATTAGTTACATTCGTAGTCGTACTTTCTTCGTATTGTGTCATTACAATAAGTATTTAAATTGTGTTAACAATAAATCTCTTGATATCAATTCCATAAATTACAAAGTGTGTCAGTAGTAAATACTAAAATTTTGAAACTAATTTTGCTGTAGTAAAACAGAAATACAGAGTTGCACACTTAAAATTTTACAAACTGACACACTTTTGATACAAAGTGTCTCAATTTGAAAAATATCTTGATATAAAGTGTGTCAAACTATTTATGTTTATTTGCAATACTGAAATTATGTAAATTGTGACAGTATCGAATTATTAAGAAGGGTACAAGTAATGACCGAGTGAAGATTGTAATGAACTAATAGAAGTGAAAAGTCGCCAAGTAGTTTTATATTAGAATGTTGTTGGGAAAAAGTATCAAATTTAGTAATGTTGTAAACATTTGCTAATCGTTTTAAAATATTTTTTATTGCTATATAAATACGATTCAAAATTGGCAGCACGCAATCCAAGACTAATACACTGTGATGTTACAACTTTTATTCTCTATTTCACTGCTCAGTCACAAAAACTTTTTATAGGAGAGCTTAAAATAATGCTTCGATAATTTTGTAGGTTTTGTATGCGTAATTTTAATGTCCGTTTCCAGTGCTGCCAATTCCATGCCGTTTACGCTTTTGTATGTCAAATTTTAATAGCACCAATATATCAAGATACAGTTTACAAGAACTCGTATAGTGTTTTATCACCTGTGTACGAAATTAACCGATATCAAACGATTTTATTCTAGTGACCAAGCCTATATACGACGACTTGTTATTATCATTCCCCTATTTATACCGTTTTTAGGGACAGGGAAATTTTCTCAATGTATAATGAATCGTTATATAAGGCTTGGAGTAGAGAAATTTGTAAATGGGGACGTTGCAATCCTATTTATCATATCAACGTAAAATTTATATTAAATTTAGAAAAAAATGTAATACACTTTTTAAAATTAAAAAATACTAATGCATTTAAAACTCGAATATGTAATTATAAAAAGTGTATTCTTAAAGAGTGTATTGAACACAGGTATGAAATGAGACCACATATAATATAATATATTATCTCAAATATAACAATAGGATATATCCGCCAGTGTTTAAGACCATGATAATCGTGCTTGGCTGGTTTTAAAGTGTCCGTGTTTATGTATTATGAAAGGTTATTGGCTAGATGTTGATTTACTTGCCAAATTATTTGGTGTGAGCGAAACAAGCACAGTTTTTTACTTAAAAATGTTTGTGCGTAAAACCACTTTACACAAGTGTTTTTTACTTGCAGTGATCATCTGATAAATTTACTCTAGTCATTTCATTGATGTTATGTCACTTGCAAATCATAAGTGTGCTTAGTTGGGGGAGTAAGTGTGCACAGTTCAATATTTCTTCAGTGTGCCAAGTGTTATCGAAAGTGTGCCTAGAATGTGAATGCAGTAATAACTGCCAGTTTGATACGGTTGTAGTTAAATGTTAAGTGATTTCGGCAATTAAATTGACTATTCACTTCGCTCACACCGACACTAAGTGAAACCTTTAAAAATGTGATGTTCTACGTTAAAACTAGTTGATTCTATTTTAGTATATCAAGATTCGTGCAAATAAATTATTAAAATGAAGTATAATAAAAGTAGTATATAAGAGTACCACTTATTTATTTTGAAAAAAGAATTTCAATGAATTTTCATAGATATAGGGTGAAGGGTTGATTTACGGAATTGATAAATGTACTGAGATCGTTTTTTTCTTTAGTGCTCTCGAGATGATCACTTCTAAGTGTTAAATAAATAGTTTTGAAATTATTGATAATCAGTTCCTCAATATAAAGATGTTTGTCCGCGTGTACTAGTTTAATAAAAGGATATTATATGTATATTTCGCTAAAAGCCATTTCGTTTTATTATAAAAACTGTTGCAATATGCAATCGTTTTAAATAATTGTTATTTGTGTCAAATAATATCAAGTTCTTTAAAATTATTAAATTCAAATGACGTATTATCTACTTACATAAAATTTTGAGTCTTCGTAAATTATTAATAGGTTTCATCAAAAGATGACGTCTTACCACAAAAGAAATAAACACAAGTTGAACACATGTTTTACTAAACACTGCCTAAAATTGGATTCTCAACCAATAATATGCTACCACGTCATCGACGTGTAGCGTTTTTTTTTAATTATAGACAGTGTTTAGTTAAACATATGTCTATTTTTTTATAGTAAGACGGTTGTGCAAGAAAAGGCCAAATAATTTATTGTACATTTTAAATGAATTATGCAATTAACATTATAATGTATTTGTTTAGTTATGTCACTTATAAAATATTTAAAATGTTAGAACAAATAAAACGTTTGGCTTGTAGCGGTAAAAAAATAATATCCTGAATAACATTTGCACAAAAAATATTTTCTGCACTAGCAGATGAAACCAGAACCATCGTTATATATCTTCCACTTTTAGTTTAATTAGTTTGTAAGCGAAAATGTTTCATTAGTTGTTTTTTTTTTATTTTTTCTCGTGACAAAAAGCCGTGAACTAAAATGAACTTATATGGCTATAATATTTACAGTTTTTTTTTTAATATACCATTGTATGTACAAATACTAAAATGAGTTTTAGTACATTTTAACGTGTTATGGAAAGTATTTTTATTTATTCTTTTTAGATTAGTTTTTAATACGGGGGTTGGTAATACAGTAATGCCAAAATGAAAAACGTAATGTATAACACATTAGGTAGGGATTATATGTTTAGAGGCCTAATATATAATAGGTTTGTTTAGCACATAAATGTTATTGTAGTGTTAACGGGTGTGTCCATTAGAACTGGTGTATAATCAGAAAATTTAAAAATAATACCATTACTAAAATTTCGAACATTCTAAATGTATTAGAAAAGATGTCCTTAAATGTTGTTTAAATTAAAACTTCTTGAAAAAAACTTGGTCCATCTTAATGTAGAATTGAGATCTTTTGATGCGGAAATATGCTCAGCTAATATAAAACCAACGAGAAGGGATACTAAAGAAAATTATTACAAACTACCCACATACACATTTCTCAATGTAATAACTTTAACTGTGAGTTTGTCAAAGTAATTAAACTTATAATGAGGGTAGTTTTCATAAATGTAATTTCCACATTATACCAGTATAACTGCACTGGATTTGTTTGCGTTTCGTATTGTTTTTCATTGACCGCACATTTTGTTCGCCATGAATAACTTTTGGTGTTCATACAACGATGATTGACGAGAACACTCATAACGAAGACCATGTCAGTGATTTTGATCTAATGGGTCGTGTTTATAATTATAAAATATTTGGTATTAGCGTTACTGACTTTGATAATGTTCTATTCCCTTAGCCCTTTAATGTTGTTCAATAATCCTTTAATTAGTCAAAAGAAGTTAAATTTTCAACCATGGACACTCCTAAATGGCTACCACTCGTTTAATAGTTTAGTCACCACAGCGAATCCACTAAAACCAACCCCATATCAGCTTCCATATTAAAGTTAGTACAATAATATGCACTTAGCATATTTATTAGGGGGTAGTCAGGATTTATAGCACAATAATTTAGTTTCTTAGATGTTGCTTGAACTGTTAATTGTTTCATACCAGTTGCCATAGAAGGTACCTCAGTCCCTCCAATAGACTGTTTTGTTGACTGTATAGTGTGAGCGTATAATTCGACTTATTTATTAGACAATTTTAACATAGTCGGAGATCCGAAGTTAGGTCGACCTACACCGAGCTGATAATAGGATGAAACCGGTTTTATAGCAAATTTAGTACATCAGAAAATATATTGAAAATGTGTTGCCTGAAAAAATCCTGGACATTTTTTTTAATTTTTTAAAATGTTTTTTATTAATTAATTTGTGCAATATTAAGATAAATCCCGACTTAAAGTAGGAATAAGAAGAAGTTGCAGAAGTTGAGTTGCCTGTTGTTTATCAGGATTGCCAGTTATAAACAGATAATTGTCGATGCTAGTTACTTTCACGGGATCGGATAATAGGAAAAAATATATATCAAAATAGGTGCAGTTTCATTACAATTTAAGTTGATATGTAGGGTTGCCTGAAAAAAATGGAACTGTTAATTTTTTTTTTAATAATTAAAAATTTTCGGTCCAGGATTTTTTTAGGCAACCCATTTTTAATATATTTTCTGATATGTTAAATTTGCTATAAAACCGTTTTCATCCTATTATCAGCTCGGTGTAGGTCGACCTAACTTTGGATCTTAGACCAATAGGAAATATTCGCTCGGTTCTTAGTTTTGTTTCCATGAAATATAATGGATATCGTGAGTAGTGCAGCGTTATACTAGTGCCACATTAGACTAGACGGTTGTGCGTGGTCGTTTTTTTTCTAAATTTTTTTTTTCAATTTTTTTTACCGCGTTTTGTTTAAAAACTTTAGCTCCACCACCAAAATAAAGTTCATTTTGTTAAATGAATACTGATATTGTTTTTATATTAATTGGGTTTATTACACGAACTGTTTAGTATATTTCTTAAAATATAAAAAAAATTGAGAGTTTTGGTGCATTGGTGCATTTTCTGTTTCACATAGTCTTAACTTATTTTAAATTATCGCTATCTTCTTTCAATCGAAATAAAACAAAAGAAACAGGGTAGTAATATGCTCAGATTTTATTCGATATTTTCCCAGGTATTGACTAAACCACTGTAGTAATATTGGACAAGCTAACTTGTTTCTTTTACTAGTGTTATGAAAAGATAGCGATAATTTAAATAATTTTTAACGATGTGAAGCTGAATAAAGCATTAATATGTTGCAGATTTAATTTATTTTCTTGACTTGACCTACGTATGACCAAAATTCTGTGGTATCTGAAATAAAAAAAAATATTTTACCTAGATTTACGCGATAAAAATGGCTATATATTGCTTATCTGCTTTTAGATTAAAAAGGTTAGTCGCAAGCTTTTTCAAAGTATGCTACCGATTGGCGCGTCGCTTGAATATAACGAAAGTATAGATTGAATAGAATTTTAGAACGAAATAAAGCTTTCTGCGTGATTGTGTTTAGAAACAATCATTTTTTTAATAACTAAGTATGATAATCCTGTTCAATTTTTTTAAATATTATTGCCACAAATTACCTTAATTTGGCGTAACTCACATATTATTGTCAAACTAAAAAATGTTTAATCTTATAGCTCTTAAATTCGTTTTTGCATTTTTTTAATTGACAGAGTGTTATGCACTAATGCAAGGCGTCTTTACTTTTAAATCAAATATTATATTAATTAAATATTATACCGCCTCGATGATCGAGTAGCTAGCGTACACGCCTAACTACATCGACCAATCTTGAGGCTCAGGTTCGATTCCCGCTGGGGGCAGGCATTTGTGTGATGAACATTTAGATGTTCTGCATTTCTGGGTCTGGATGTTTGTTAATTTTTTTCTGATATCTATTTAAGTATTTCTATGTAATAGTATCGTTAACTAACACCCATAACACAAGCATAAATAATTTGCTTACTTTGGGGTTAGATTCAATTTGTGTAACTGGTCCAGGGATATTTATTTTTAATTATTTATTTTGTTTATTTAATTAATAATACGTTGAAAATAGGCCATCCTAAGTACTGGACCATCTTAGGCGTAACTACCTCATTTACATTTCTGCGTGTCTACTATATATTTATTTGTATTTGTATTTATGAAGAGTAAGCATTTTTCTTAACTGTTTTTTTTAATGTCACACATAAACTAAAATGTTGTCATAGCAGAATAAATAAATTTAACAAATGCAATTACAATAAACTCTTTAATTATGTAAACTAATTTACTATACTTGACGCATTATAAACATTTTGCTTGATACGTAGGAATGTTAAACGAGTTTCACTGAACTTATATTTACCTAGACTAGATAAAAGTCCATAATACCATGCATTGAATTACTCAATGTGTACAATTTTTTAAATTATTTTGAAAACGCCGTAACATAGTATCTTTTGAAAAATGACGCTATTCTTTCTTTTATCCTAGATGTATTGTTTTCAAGTTCTGCTATTAAATTTCATATTGCCATATACTTGACAACTAATCTGATTAAGAATTTTTTATATTAGACTGAGATACTACTTTTAAATAATCCTACTTTATTAATTAACTATACATACCTTTATGACTGCGGAAGATACAAGAAAAGTTTATACATAACTCATAATATCGTAAATTGTCTAATATTACTGGATTTTAAATTTTAGAATTTATAACTAATTGGTATTATATAATTGACATACCAACAGCTTCAGATAATAAATAATAACTGGACAAGTGACAGAAAATAATATATACTGAATTAACTTACTTCTTGTGGTTGGTACACCAATAACTTAAATAAACAATAACTTTACAATGCAATTACATACTTAAAAATCAAACTTATCAAAGCTTTACATTTAATCAAAGTACCAATGGAGAAAAATGACACAATAAAAAATGTATTCTATTGAAGTATTTTTCAGTCGTGATCCACCAACTTAAAATAAATAAGAAATGAAACAAATCTGTCTAAGATTTTATGTTTCATTGGTTTATAATTTAATGAAAAAAACATACATAGTTCTTCAAAACGTAGTAGCTTTTTACTTGTGACAGTATTATAAATGTTGATGCTGTAACAACATTTAAAAACAGTAATAATTTTGAAGTGCTTTAGATGCTTTTTGCGAATAATTAGAGAATATTTTTGTATGAATTGATTTGATACCAGCTATAATCGGCTTTAAAGGACAAAGGCTGTGACTAAATAGTTAGTGATAGGATAAGCGACGCGCCAATCTAAATGCCCGAATTTATGTTAGCTCAAAAACGTTCCTTCCGTCCATATAATATTGGAAGATTGCCTAGACTAAGCTTCTTTGATGCATTTCTAACCAAAAACTAAGCAAACGTATGGAATACTATTTTCTTCCGTCTCGACGAAATGTTTAAATCATTTATTAAATAACAAATAAATTTTAATTGTTTCTAATTAATGGAATTTATTTCTTGATTGTATGGATTATGGCTTTTATCCTTGACAAAGGTTCAACTGTTTTTTTTTAATTCTTGTTCTCACTTTATCAGTTTATCAGCTAGAGATTTCTTTCACTCTTAACAGTTAAACCTAACATTAACATAAATTACAAAAATGAATTTGACTTTTCTTTTATGTAATGTAAATATAACTTTAAATATAATTAATTCAATTCAATCAAAAGTCTGAAGTTTTGATCAAGGTGATCTATCACTCTTTCTAATAATATTCAATATTACTCTAAAACTTAACAGCGTGCAGCTGGTTATTGCATGTCGATGTGAATTATAAACTGATAAAAAAGCTGCAAAATCAACAAAAATAGCTGCAACTTTTACTATACCATACGTTTATCAACATGCTTGAACTCTCTAGATAAAATTAAATGCAGACATTTTTTTACAAGTTACTTTTTTACTTCTTACTATTTTGCTAAAATATTTATGACATGAGACAAACCTCCTGAACTACATGACCAACGCTTAAAACGGCATATCTTTGTAAGGATCGTGTGATATAATTATAATGAATTGTCCTTTAGTCCTTAATATGCAGTATGGAGCATACTAAACCAAAAGTATACAGTACTTAAAACCAATTAAAAAACAGACGCTTACGGTTTGTAGATTTTAAGTAATTAAATCTAAAACTTCCTAAATGCTATCAATAATTCGTCCTATATATATAAATGTGTTACATCTGTGGTCTTATTCAATGCTGTCTATATTTATTTCACCAAACTGCTAAGATATGTGTAAATATTTTAAGCTGTGTGTATATCTTTATTAAATGTGGACAGCTCATTATTATTTTTATGGTAAAAGAACTCTTTATTTAATATGGATTCTGGTAAACCTTTTTCAAATACATACTTATCTAGTCAAAAATATACATACGAGTATAATATTGGATGTATCCATTTCTAAGTGTTTCGAAGGTTTAACGAATTTATTAGATTCTGCGCCTTTTATACTGCTAATAGATTTTAAAAAGGCTCTTTTAATACAATTGTTTTTTTTAAAGTAATATGAGAGTTCTTTTACAAAAGATAATTGTTGTATTTAAATCAAATATTTACAATGACCCGAAATAACTATGAACGCTAGATTTTCGTAGATAGTAAAATTGTTCCAGTAATTTCATAGTAAAATTTTATTGTATTATGTTTTATTAGCAAATATTCTAGAGTCTTCATATTTAATTCAATTTAGGTAAAGTCCCGGGAGTAGTGCAAGGAGCTATGCTGGGTACCCATCCTTTTAAGTGTTCTATAGTTAAAGAATATTAGTAATCTACTAATGTTATAGTTTTTTTTGCTCCTAAATCCTGAATGTACAAAAGAAATACACCTGAATTGCTAGTGAATTTGGCTAGTTGTTTTAAGAATGTGCTTAGGTAATGTACCTTTAGCAAGACTGGAAAATGTTTCTCCTATATTTAAAAAAATACTATCGGCTTTTGCAGAAGCCATTGTTTATAATATTAGTCGTTGCGAAACGAAATCCAATGTGGTTTATTTAATAGGTTCCTTAAAGTAATATATTGCTTAATTTATCTCAGACAAATGAATATTCATTTATGTGAATGTGGAACAATCTTAGAGCTTTATCGAATTTGATAATAATTTATGGATGAATATTTATAAAAAAAATTAACAAGCAAAAAAAATGTAGCAAGAATTCGTAATTCACTGTTTCTAGATGATATTCCTGCAAGAGTATATGTAATAATTTTTATTCTATTTTAAACGATGCTAGTTGTTTAGATAATATGAATAGACCTTTGCCAATAGGTGAAGTTAGGATAGATGGATATGGCCCTAAAGCTTTTAGTAAGTATCTTATAGATTATATGTTTTAAAACCATGCATGGTTAAAATCCTGATGCAACTTTTGTATAGCATAATAATATGTCCTTTTTAATAAATGGGTGTTATAACGATTTAAATATCGTTTGGTAGGTTCGATGTCTTATGAACAATAAGACATACGACCCGAATCTCTAACATTACATGCATCAAAATAGGATGTGTTTCACTTTACATAGGTGCAATGTTTAATAATTTGAATTAGTTTTAATTCAAAAATAGGGGTTAATTATAAATTATTTTCGTCTATTTTAGCAAATTTTGCAGGTGAAAGAAAACATTGTTTACTGAAATATTTGTAAGACACCATATCTAAACTTTTAATTATTTTGTATACCGAATGTTGAATAATATTTAGTAAAATAAAAAACTTAGAGTATGGATTCCGATGAATTAAAATTAATTCAATGTTTAGATTGTTTCGCACCTAAAGTATAACTAAAGTACACTTTTTGAATTTATTTGTGTCTAAGATTTTCCAAAAAGTGCTCAAAACTATTAAAGTGATCATGTTCTAGAGTGACGCGTCGTATGTCCTATTATAAGGTCCTAGTTTCTAGGTATCGCCAATTTTGCATTGTGAGCACAAATACTCTATTCTAATAAATGTTTTTAATCACTGTTTTTTGATACTAAGGAGTTACGGTCAGGGAGGTTTCTATATTAGTTGCAATTGTTAGTATTTATAGAGGAATGAGTGTGGACAATAACGGTGGTTTGTCCTGAGGCTTCATTCACTTAATAAAATTGCAATAGAATAGAAGCGATTTGAGCGGTAAAGTATACAACTGTTTCATATTTATTTTGTTGTAAACAGATTATGCCTTTAGCAGTAATGAAGTTGCTTCGTTATTTTAAACCTGATTTTATAATTAAAGAAATATACTAAAACGTGTAAGAATTAACAATAATTTATAATTAATTTATAAAAGAGAATTCACGTGCAGTGCACATCTGGAGATTTTTATTGAAAATATTAAACAGTATTTTGTATTATTGAACGGGCACGTTAAAAAATTCTATATTAAAACAGCACATATTTTTTTCACTCTTTAGCGCCGAAATCGCTTTAATTCCGTTACTTTTTTGTTACATGAATTGAGCCACTGCTTCAATGGGAACTATTGTGATAAGTTGTGAGCCTATCCGCACGTAGGGTCAACCACCACTGTTTATAATCATACTGTATTTAGTTTAAGTTCAAAATGTTGCTTGGACGTGGTTTCGCCGAAACTTTGAGAGTTAAATTGAAGGCCTTGTTATTTTTGACTCGTGAATTTCCAGAGATATGTAAATTTTATGCAGAATACATGTTCATCTCAGTTAGTTATGTAGTAATAAAATTAAATTACATCAAATTTCTTTTTGACTTTTGTAGATAAATACACTGGATATCAAAAATTTTCATTTACAGATTTTGGAATTTCATCCAGGGTAAGGGAAAAGAGGTCAAGCAAATTATTGATAATAGCTTACTTTTCTTCATATTTATTGACTGCTATTATAATGCTCGTACTATCTCCCACATTGAAAAAAATTGTTACAGACTATTATTTGTCTACATTGCTAAACAAAAAACAAAAGTCTTTATTTTCTGTAGTCGACTTTTTCCAAACGAAATATTAATAGGAAATTAAGTGTACAAAATTTCTATCTAAACATGAAAGTTGTAGGGTAGAACTAAGACTGTCATTAAATCAAATTAGTTTACCTAAATTATTTTTGTACTAATTCTAACGAAATTTTAGACTAAACAAAAATAGGATAGGTAAAAATAATTACGATAATATTTTAGCTTGATTCTTTAAGGTTTTTATTTATGAGTCAAAAATAACATGGTCTCATATATTTTCGGCGGTTGTGAGCCGTTCATAGACGTACTAATATTTTTGCTACTCGCCATTAGCGTGCGGTTCTGTCCAGTTTTTTATAGGAATGGCATCATGAATTTTTGATACGCGAGGACCAAAATCTGGTTTTTTATTGTATTTGATTAAGTTGACGGTAAATGGAAAAAAATACAGGATTTATTTTGCCAGTTCCTCTTAAATGTAAGTGAGAATTTCTAAAATATTTTTATAGTTGTAAGCGTGGATGAATTAAGTTTTTTTATATTGTAGCTACTGCGTAAGTTGGTAGGCGATAGTTGTAACCTGTTCATTTTGCACACGGCTCCATTCTCTTATAAAAGCGTGCTATGAAATATCACGTTATACCCTTCTTTCCCCTCACTCCCTATCTGACGTGATGAAAAAGTTTTAGTGCTAGTGCTGAATGAATTATTAATTTTTATGCATTTTACTCATGGAATGGCATTTGGGTTTATAATTTGCGTGAAATTTTAATACAGCGCCATCTAGTTACGTTACAGCCACAGTATTGTGCTAAACGCGAACTAAGAATTATTCTCGTCAACTACCCATATAGCTTAGGCCTTTTATTAAAAGCTTCTACAAAGCCTTTGAATTCAAATTGTGAATCGCGTGTAATATTAACAGGTTCGATTTGTAATCGCCGTGGTTGCACAAGTATTAATAAAAAGCACGGGGATAATATATTTCTTGTTTTTCTCTGTTGCTAAACTAATGATGCGCCATTCTATCGTTTTGTTATTTTTTAATATTTTTATGCGGTGCTAAACCCTCAATAACGTTAATGTATTTAAGTGTCATGTAATGTCAGGTTTACACGGTGCGATTCTTGTTTAACTGCTGGAAAAGATGATAATGATTTGTTTTTCAAATGACTCATTATTACTAAGTTTTTACTATAGTAAAACTGGTCGAAAACCAGTTTTGACAGATACAGTAAATAAAAAGTTAAAATTATTAAATGGGCGCTTAAATAATAATTGGATTGTGTTTTGTTCCAGCCTAATCTGTGTTCTTTTAAATTTGATGAATTGGATAACGCGTTTTTAAATTGAAATGTTTTAGTTGGTGTTCAATTATGTTGTTAAAGTTGTTTAACAAATTGCCTCGTGTAAACCCGTTATAAGTGACTGTTGGTAAACTGTTGATTTGTATTTTAAAAGTTATTGTAATCTCATTAATTTTTATTCATTTTTCAAGGTTAAGATAATTTGCTTCCTTGCTCCAAAACTTAAAAGATTTAACATGTGTTGTGTTGTTTTTTATTAGTTTAAATTGAAACGCATGTTTAATAAAGTTAAGATTTTTATTATTAAGATTTACATGTATGTATTATGAAGCTTAAACCAGTAATGTCAGTTTCGAAGATTGCTTTAAAACCATATGCATTTTGACATGCATCTGCACTGCCACAGATAAAAACTCTTTGATATATTTTTAATCTGTATTTTATTTTGTTCTTTTTTTTTGTTATCTTTGTTATTTAGAACGCTTTGTAGGCAAACACGTTTGTGAAACGTAGTATGAAAAATTCGCTAGTCCTCATATAATCTTTGGATCTGTCCGTTTAACAAAAATAGGTGTTTTTAAGGTTAATACAAGTATACTGTCTGTGGTGTATATCGAATTTTATGAGCTTATTAATACTTAATTCCGTGGTTAGAGCGAGTTGTGGTGTGCTATTTTCTTTGATATAGCACATATTTTATTTAAAAATCGATGTTAAGAATAATTTTCTTAATTAAGACGTGCAATATCAAAACATGAAAAGTTTCACAAATTGAAAAAGCATAAAAATGTAATGCGACCTGATTTTGAACTGACATCAGTCGTCATCTTTCGGAAAAAGATAACTCATTTAGTTTTGCGCACAACTTTGTAGGCATGAGACATATCTGCCGAGTTGATAAGTAAGAAAGAAAGCAAAATTACAATAGATTTGTAGGGTGTTAGCTTGGTAAGAACCGTCGACAAACATGTCGAAAGATGTTAGTTCAAATTTAGTCACTAAAACATCTTTGAATTAGTGGAATTTTGTCCCAAGCACGGAAAAAGTGCTAAAATTATATCACAAAAAATGTTTGTTAAAAGCTATTCATAAGATGCCAACTAATCTGTCGCATGGACCAAGCTCACCACTTGCTGACAGTACATAAGCATTTTACATATAAATATATAATATTTTGACATGTCTTCTCTCCATGTTAGATCCATGTATACAATATCTTTGTAATTAATGTTTTAGATGGCATGTTGACCGACTGAATAAAGGCAGGTATGTTGTTGAAATGTAAAGTATCAACGTTTGAGGCGGTCTGCTCGAATGCAGTATTATAAAACAGTAGATGCGTGCAATATTAATATTTCATGAAATCAATGATTTTTGTGTTAAAAAATAACGCGGCTACATTAAAAACAAAGTAAAGAGAGTAATAATACTTGCACTCTTGAGTTTCTCTTAGTCAAGATTACAAGGAGGCCCATATTCTAAAATGTGACTTAAACTTAGATCTGAAAGTGGTGCCGCCTTAAAGTAATATTATTGCAATAATACAAGGTGAAGTTGTTAACCTCACTGTAAATGCTGACAGGTAGCGGTATATTATAATATAACGAAATAATATTGCTATATGTCGTCACGGTGACCTGGGCCCTGTTCCCAGATCAAAAGCTGTCACTTTACAGATTGCTGTCAAAATAACAGTGCTTAAATGTAGATGTATGTTGAAGATGCATCTTGGAATACTGGCCGTATAGAGCAATATCCAGACTTTGTCTTGGTTTTGAACCAGGGCATTTCCAGACAAACGTACTAAAAGTGCGTTAGTTCAATTCGCTTTCACGGTTGCATACGGTGCAATTTAATTTTGTTTTTTATTAAAGTTGCATTTTTTTTTCTTTTATATATTTGAATCATTTAAATGAAGTTTCTCACGTTAGTTTGTTAGTTTTCAACTTCGTTATTGTTAAAAAAAACTTCTAACCAATTCGAAGTTAGCTTAGTCGTGAAAATAATAATTGTAAAGGATTTTGAAATATGGAATGATAGTTTTTGAAGATATCGGAGGATATGGTGTCTAGTAAATTTATTTATAGCGGTAGATCAGCGACGTGGCAATTATCATTCGTTATTTCTATAGGACACATGTATAATGAAGTCAAGAAAATCATCCGCTTATTTTCTTTTCAATACAAAAACAATGACGAATTTATTTAATTAAAAACAACAAAGTTACTACAAAAAATTAAACACTTGTTAAACAGATGTTTTACTAACTACTAAATACTCTAAAATTGTATTCTACACCTAGAGCATGCTACAACGTCATCCACGAGTAGCCTGTTATTGATATGATATCAATTTTAGACAGTGTTTAGTTAAACATGTGCCTATTTTTTTGGTAATACATTAGGAGTATCAACAATTAGTTCCAAATGTTCCTATATAAATTTAAATAGAGTTAATAATTATGTGTAAACATTTGAACTAACTACATTATACGTTAGGTTCTGCTATCCTTTATACATTAATTTGTTTTTTAATCTAAAGTTTTGTGCTGCTTAGTGCAATATTAATTAAATTTAATTTATATCTATTTATTTTTCCTACTTGTTATAGGTAGGACTTGTTTCTTGTTTACTAGTTATTGATTGATAGTTTAATATATTTATTTATTTTATTTACTTTTAAGCACTAACATTTTAAATCGGACTGTGAGATTGACTAGTTATTTTTTTATAAATATGTTTAAAGACAAGGTTACTCTGTTGTCAGTTTTTTTTAATAGGAAAGGCTATATGGTGGTAAGGCAGGTGAAATTTAGGCAAAATACTTTCGTACGACTTGTATGATTTATAGAGTCGGGTTTCAGACGACCGCAAACTCAAATACACATTTAAGAGCTGTCACTTTGACAGATAGATATGTACTGACAAGTCTTAAATCGTGATTTGAGTTTGACTTTGACAATTTATATCTACCCTCATATTTTATAAATTGCCACATTGCACGCATCTACTAAATCGTAGCTATTACAGTATCCATTAGGCGTATCGGTGTTATTATAGTTCACAATTTATTAGTGTACTACGCCAATGTCTGTTCAAATGTTGTGAAGTAAATGTTAAATGTTGTCCTCAGACCGAATAGTGTATTGTTTGTTCTCTATATTCAGTAGTTCATGCTAGATGCAGTCATGATTTTTCTTACTAATAATTTGTTACTGTTTTTGGCACGATATTAATTACCTTCTGACAAAAAATATATAATGATGATAACTTTTGTATTTTTATTGATTTCCTATTGAGATATGACAACTTGAAAATTCATTTATTTTTACACCCTTTATTCTTTTATGCTTGCGTAAACGGATACAATTTGTTAAGTTTTAAATAACAAGATCGTGTAGCGGTCCGGTGTCAGACTTGATGTCTAGAGGTCCCGGGTCGGGCAACAAAAAAAATGAAAATGTGTATTTCCAATTTTCTATTAACGTTAGTCAGGAGCCGTTGGCGATAGGTTTGTCACTATCACATTATGGGGCTGTCTTCGTCTAGTCGTGGATAGGTACCCTGGTTGCGGTTGCGGATGGTGTATAAGTTAAAGAAATGTTTTCTTCTGCTAAAACAATAATATTGATGCCTGCAACTTAGCCCTGCACGTCATAAGCATGTACAGTCGACTACTGCTTGATAGTAGTCAGCGGAATGTACCCATTTAGTTTTCCAACATCGCCTTTTTCCTGCTAAAAACTCAGAGCTTGGCGCTGTCGCATTTTAGTTGGACGAAAAGCTAGTCGCTAAACTAAGCTACGCACAAGACTTACATCCTCGGACCTATATTCAAATTGATATCCTGCCATCTTTCGTGTCGTAGGTAGGCGTCGTGTGTTTCTTACCATGGGGATATCCAACCACTGGTGGCAATATGGTGTGTAGTAAAGGGACACTTAGTAAAAACATACTTATTTGAAAAATATCCCGGGTTCGATTCCCGGGTCTGACAATAAAAAGAAAATGTACGAGGGTGGATCCAAAAGTTCGTGGCCTAACCTACATGGAGCTATGACATCTTTCTAAAATCTACCCTCATTTGTTAGTATGAGTCATCGATTTATTGTGCGCAGTTTCATTCCGATACTGCACAA
>NJDC01005682.1:0-17471 GCA_002245475.1 Calephelis virginiensis
TGGGATTTTTCCAATTTTCTAATAAAAAAAATGTTGGTCGGGATTGGAAATGTGCCTGGTTGGCAATAGGCTTGCCACCTATCACATTGTGGGACTTAGTGTTTTCGTCTAGTCGTGGGTGCCTTGGTTGTACCTCTGCCTACCTCTTCGGGGATATGGGCGTGAAGTTACTTTTTTAGTATTTATTATATGTATTGTGGCTTAAACTCGTAAATGGATTTTGTGGTATTTGATTAATTTCTTGAACCTACAACCAAGGCACCCACGACCGGTCTCTAGTCACAACTATCATCATAGTAAGAAGCGCACGTATTACACTATCAATCGAGCGGTTAAGTTTTTTTTAATCCTGACCTTTATGATTAAATAATGAATCAATGATTATTGACAGCGTACATCATAAAATCGTGCCATATTCAAAAATCTCTCTGTTTTGGAATTCAGTTTGAAGATTTCAATGTAATTACACTGATTAGGTTAGGTTAGGTTAGATTGATTAGGGCTTAAAATACCGGCGTATTTGGGCACTGGTGGTAATGGCCTTACTAGTATACTGGTACCAAAGACTTTACCTAAATAATATTGGTTTAGGGATTTTATACAGGTACCAGAAAATATGCAAAATAATATTTTTTCATTTTTATTACGTAATATTTTTTCATATTTGACATCTCTGTTTTTACTGGACCTCTTCCAATTCCAACACAGAGGCGTGAAAACGAAAATTGGCAACACCGCACTTATTTTTAACGGGTACCTTTATTAGGTGCAGGGATTTATCGGTACTAGTAGAGGTATTTGGTATATCAGTGTCGGGGGTATAAGTACCTACACGCTTGAAAGCAGTATTAAGGTATCAAAATGGCAAGAACCGCAGTGAACAGTGATTCTAATCTACTGAACTTTTAGAAGTGTGGGTGATTTTTTAGTTGTCCCCGTGTTGGTCCAGGGCATCTGCTTTACTGCCTGGCATCTCTTAAGAGGTGTGCATAAATAAATGGTGAGTGGTTAAATAGGTTATTGCCAACAATTGATGGTAGAGTTTTGCAGCGATTTGCCCGGATTGGTACCACAGCCTTATTTATTCCTGTCGCCATAACGTCGTCGTGTTCCGGTTGCGAGGAATATGTAGCCGGTAAACTTACTTTTACTCGTGGCCTAGCATCCCAGCCTCATGTTGGCATTACTACCTTTGGTGTCTCATCATCAGGAAAGTCGTCTGCTTGTTTGCCTTATCGTAAAAAAAATAAAAAGTACTGCAGAGCAACTTTCTCACGTAGGAATTCACCACTTTATTTATTGTTTACGTCATAATAACATTGTCATGTTTCGGTCAGGAGGAAAGAGTAGCCGGTAGACCAGCACAATAGGCCTTACTAAAAAACCGTCACGTACTCGTAACACGTATGAAGTCTATAGGCCACTGCTGTATCTTAACCCTCAGGTAAGCAGAGTGTTTCTTCGTTAGTTAGCACATTAAAAAATAGACCTTCTTTCACGACATTATGATATTTTCGTATGTTTAGAAAGCTGAAGAGTTTTAAAGGCTACTTTTCCCACATCCCACAAAATATACTCGTACATAATAATACACGCATCTATGGTATAGCGGTACAGCGTCGCATTTGACTTCTAATATCCCGGTTCGTTTACGGGGTAGGGCAAAAAAAATCGTATTTTAAATTTTGTAATAAAAATAAAGTTGCCCTAGATCGGATATGTGCCCGGTTAGCGATGGCTTGCCTGGATAGATTGGCTTGCCACGTATCACGTTGTGCGATTGTCTTCGGCTAATCTGCCTACCTCTTCGGGGATATGAGCGTGAAGATACATAAAATATTGACTCTTCATCAAGCCAGAGCGATAGGGCTTAATCATTTTATTACGCAGGCGTAGTCAGGAGCAAAATCGAATGTAGAGTATAGGGCTAATTTGTAGATTTAATATCATTGGTACATGTTAATATACGACTTTAGTATTTCAAACAAAGTACTAAGCATTTCATATCAAGTGATTGTTTTTTGTATTTAAATGTTTTACCATCAATCACCAAAATGGCCGTTAGTCTGATTGACTCAATCAGTGCCATTGCCTTGGAAAGGTGTACATTTACGCCCATAAATCAGTTCTTAAAAACATTATTAAAAAACAAAAAACATGGTTGCATAAAAAACAGTACTACAGTCGAATCTTTATAATTCTTTCGCTTGATTTTCTACCGTCTTATTAATAAAAAAAGTATATTTACGCCCATATCCCCAAAGAGCTAGACAGAGGCACAACCACGGCTAGTCGAAGCCACTAAGTCCCACAATGTGATATCGCAATTATGCAATCAAGTCCGACAACTGAACCTCATGCAATCAAGTCCGACAACTGAACCGCTAGACAACAAAGGCAATTACTTATTTATAAATATGAAGTAAAGTACTCCAAAGCTCAACCTGGTATTATAGTTTTTATTACAATGTGATACAGCTAAATTTTAGTCCTACGTTAATCCACTGTTGGTTACTGTCTTATTAACTTTTTTTTTTTGAATGACTAATTTGTTGCTAATCTTACGATTTTTTTACAACTTCACCGAACTTTGTGGGCCGAGTAGAGTGCTCAGCCCGAGACATCATTATTTAGATGGATTGGGCTGTTACCTACAACGCCAACACCAAGGGCTGTCTCCCGGGAGACCGTACCTCGACTTGGTGCTGCGTTCTGGTTACTGGGTGGACTTGGTGGAGGAGTATTTGTGGCTCGTCGCTCGGCGTTAGGCGCCGGGCGCAAGAGAGGTCTTCGTCGCCGAGACCGGCGGCGACGGTGAAGTGTTATGTTAAGGTGATGTGAGATTTTCGTGTTCCGGTTTGGAGTTGGGAGAATAGCGTTTGCCGCGGTTATTGGGTCCGGGGGATCCGATAACATGTGGCGAGGTCTTCTATGATCGGGGGAACCTTCTTATTAACACACGTGGACTGACGTAGGAGTTCAAATATGTTGATATTTTTGTCTGTAACGTGTTTATTAATCAGATTATAAGGATTTTGTAACTCGAAAAAAAAACGGAACCATTATTTAGGATTCCGTAAAGAACGGAACCTTTACAGGATCACTTCATGGTCAGTACATCCGTCTGTCAAGGTCCATTTTCTCAGAAACGCCTGGAAGTAGATTTTATGTTGGATTCCTAGGTCAGAAAACTTAAAATGTGTTTTTTTTTAATTCTAATAAAAACTCAGAATAAATGTCCGCTTGGCAATAGGTTTGCCACCTATCACATTGTGGAAATACCTTCGTCCATTCCTTGGTGCCCTGGTTGTACCTCTTCGGCAATACAAAAGCAAATATACTTAGTTTTTGTATTTTTTATTGCTGATGACTTACAACAGTAAATATCTGTTGTGTTCCAATATATTTATAGCGGACGGACGTAGGTACAGAGAGAGTACTTTGTCTCATAAACATACAAAGGCACATAACTTCACGCCAAGTACCTTGCGAGTTAGGCAGAGATTAGCAAGTGCCAAACTTCACGATCCTGACAAACCTGTCTGGCTACCTTCACATTAATTACCCTTTTCATACAAACACGCCGGTTTCGGAGACTCTTATAATATTCAATGATTATCGTACAAACGGTGTTTTAAAGTCTGTTAAAACATTCGAATGAAGTCGTATGACATTAACACTAAAATAATGTAATAAAAAAACGTGTTAAATGATTATGCAGTGATTTCGATGAAGAACCTATAAAATTAACGATTAATGGAGTCTAACAATTAATTATTAATGTGGTATCTATAAACGTATCTGAGTAAATATTCCGAACAACATGAAATTTCTTTTAAACATTTATGAACTTTAAACATTGATAACCGCTTTATAGTACATAGTATACAGTGCTCGAATTTTAAATCGTTTTAGGGTTCCGTTACCAAATGGCTACAGACAAAGCCAAACGGCAACATGTTCGTCTGTCTGTCCGTCTATTAGTCACATGATATGCACTATGTACACAGTTGGAGCTTGTACCAAATAGTAGTGTTTAAAATAAAACGCAATAATTTGACGAATATTTTTATGTAATACTTTGTTTTTATGGTGCCCCTAACAAATTCGCTTATTCTACGTAAAAAGTAAGGGCTGAGCAAGACTATAAAATTAGTTTGAGCCACTGCATTTGTACAACACAGTAAAATAAAACTCTTTATATTTACTCTTAAAATCATGCACATCGTACGGTTTTCTATATTTTTTTTTCATTAGTAAATCGTGTGGAAAATAACATTCGTAACAGTAACAGTGAGATCCGAGAAAGAGTGGGATTGAAAGAATGTGTTGGTGTTAAAATGCGAAAGGGCATGCTGGTTCGGTCATGTGGAAAGAATGACAGATGAAAGATTGACAAAGCAGATATACAATGCGAATGTATATGGATGTAGGTACCCGGGGGGACCAAGGCTGACATTTCACGATCAGATCAATCGGATATTATCCGAGGGTGGTGTCAAGAGTCTCCGAAACCGGCGTGTTTGTATGAAAAGGGTTATGAATGTGAAGGAAGCAAGACAGGTTTGTCAGGATCGTGAGGTCTGGCACTCAATACTCTCTGCCTACCCCGTAAGGGACTTGGCGTGAAGATATGTATGTATGTATGTGTGTGTGGAAAATATTTGTTTCCTTTGTTTGTTTGTTTCCATTGTTGTTGTCAAAATAATAGTTCTGTATTATTTTGTACGACATAAAGTTTATATGTCTTATTGCTATCTTTTTTAATTTAATGTATTTATGTAGAGGAAAGTTCGTCCTAAGGTTGTCTTGCAGAGATCCCTCTAAAGCAATGAGACCGCCTTTGTACATGTACACAAGAGTGGGTAAAATTTTGGTGCATAATAAAGTGTATTCATTCATTCATTCATTCCCTTATTCATTCATTGATTCAAAGTTTGATTATCCACTACCGACTCACGTGCTATTAAAAATTGCTCATAGTGCTCATACGTTTTCTTTTAAGTGCTACTGTTTAAGTACCACACTCTTACGGTACCTTAAAATTATTATCATTTTTTTTCTATGCCGGCTCTTAGTCTATTAATTTACCTACAAAGTTACAGCCTTGTGCGAAAGTATTTTAAATGCCAACTTTAATACGTTCTGGCGCATACTTGTAACAACAGGTGGGCAATTTTTTAGACCTATACTTAAGTAAATTACAATATATGAAAGTGTAGTAGGTATGTGCATGTTGGATAGTTTTTTGACATTTTCAAAATAAAAAGGTGATGGTGGAACCGCGATATCGCTACCAGAATGCCATTTTATCGTCAGACGTCAAACAATAGTATACTATTATTCAAAAAATTCCTAGCCTCTTGTTCGAAGGTAAATCAGAAAGTTCAGTAGCTCTCAGGCTATATCCTTAGATTACTCCTCTTATCCTATATCACTGAGCATTTATCCAATCCCCGGTAACGTCGTTTTTATTATTAAAATCAGAAAAAAACATCCCGATCGAAACACAATCGAACCCGGGACCTCATGTAGTTAATTAACTAAATAACTAGACCACAGATGCGATTATTTCTTGCCATCAGGAAATCCGACTGTGTATGAACAAAGTACGTAATGGAATATTCCAAACAAGTATCGATTAAAAATCCAAGTACTTGACCAGTGGGTCAAACCTACACCTTGACATTTATTATATACACTTCCTAGTTTAATGAAAAAATGCAGGAGGTTCTCAATCCGACATGTATATTATTTTGTGTTAGACCATGCCCAACTATATATAGAGTAGTCTGAATTTGATATCTAATTATATACACTTCCTAGTTTTTTAATGAAAAAACACAGGAGTTTTTTAATCCAGCGTGTATAATTGTTTACAAGTTAGACCATGCACAACTATCTATAGAGTATAGTCTGAATTTGATAACCAATTATATGCACTTCCTAGTTTTTTAATAAAAAACACAGGATTTTCTTAATCCAGCGTGTATTTTTGTTTTTAAGTTAAACCATGCACAACTATCTATAGAGTAGTCTGAATTTGATAATTTATTAGGTACACTTCCTAGTTTTTTAATGAAAAAACGCAGGAGGTTCTCAATCTAACGTGTATTTGTTTTTTAAGGGTGACCACTCACAACTTTCTATGGAGTATGAATTTGATAATGATTTTTATTTTTTTTATTCTTGTTATTTAGGGGTTTTCTATTTGCAATAGTTTCTCCTACAAAGCGTGGTATATATTGGAGTTCTGTAGAAATTTTATATTGTGTACATAGTTTTTCTAGGGTATAATATATACAGCGTGAATCTATAAACCCTTTTATGGCGGTTAGTTTAGCGCTTTTAGAGATAAGCGTAATAATATGGCGTATGTGTTTATTTTCATGCATGATATTGTAATTAAAGTCGGTATTATGCAGCTTCATTGCGTTTAAGTTATATATATGATTAACTCTAAATTGGTTTGCATGTACCTAATTTATGGCAGTTATTGAGTCATACGTGAAAATATGTCCTATTTGTTTATTTTTATGCATGATATGGTAATTGAAGTCGGTATTATTCAGCTTCATTGCATTTAAGTTATATGATTAACTCTAAATTGGTTTGCATGTACCTAATTTATGACAGTTATTAAGATATACGTGACAATATGTCCTATTTGTTTATTTTCATGCATGATATTGTAATTGAAGTCGGTATTGTTCAGCTTCATTGCGTTTAATTTATATATATGATTAACTCTAAATTGGTTTGCATGTACCTAATTTATGGCAGTTATTGAGTCATACGTGAAAATATGTCCTATTTGTTTATTTTCATGCATGATATGGTAATTGAAGTTGGTATTATTCAGCTTCATTGCATTTAAGTTATATGATTAACTCTAAATTGGTTTGCATGTACCTAATTTATGGCAGTTATTGATTTATACGTAATAATATGTCCTTTTTGTTTATTTCCTTGCATGAGATTATAATTGAAGTTGGTATTATTCAGCGTCATTGCACTTCAGTTATGTAATTAAGTCTGGATTGGTTAGCATAAAATACTTTATGGCAGTTAGCTTAGCGCTTTTTGAGTAATGCATAATAGTATATGCTATTTGTTTATTTGGATGTATGACATTGTAATTGAAGTCGGTATTGTAGTTGTGTAGTCATATAAGTTATCTGATTAAGTCTAGCTTGGTTTGCATGCACTCTATTGCAGCCAGTTTAGCACTTTTTTAATGATACGTAATAATATTTCCTATTTTTATATTTCAATTCAATTTAATTCGTGTATTTGTAAAAGTAGGTACAGTCATAGGTCTCGTTAATATTTTATTACAAAAGAACGACTCTTCCTGGCCTAGGGGCGTACAAAGATTGTTTAAGAAATAATACACTATAAGAAATAAAATATAAAATGTTCAGCAATCAGTTTCACACCTCACGTACGTGTGTGGGTTTAATGCAGAACTAGTAACACTCCAATGCTACGTATTTTTATTTTAGCACTTGCCCTGTGCTTGGGATAAATTTTCTATAAATTTTAAAGAAAGAAAAAATTTTTCGCCCCAGACAGGACTTGAACCTGTAACCTTTCGTCTCAAATCGACGAATGCTCTAACCAATTGAGCTATTAACAATACGTTGCGAGAAGCGAAAGTTATGGCCATTCTAAAATGTGAATTTCATCTGTAATGATGAACTCATTTGGTGGGTACTCAGAATTGTGTATCTATAGGACATAACTACCCGCGTTAACGGGTTAGAAAGGAATTAAAAATTTCGCCACGGGACTTGAATCCTCAGTAGCTCAATTGGTTAGGGCATTCGTCGGCTTGAGACGAAAGGTTACAGGTTCAAATCCTGTATGGGGCGAAATTTTTTCTTTCTTTAAAATTTATAGAAAACTCAAATGCTAGTTGCCTGGATAAATTGATGATTTTCCTGAAACTTTATTTATATTTAAAAATATAAATAAAGTTTCAGGAAAATCATCCATTTAAATTAAATACTATTATTACATCTTGTCAAATTTCAATTAAATCTAAATTATGTTGTTGTGGTAATCATTAGTAATTTTAAATGTTAAAATGCGAAAGGGCATGATGCTCCGCTGGTTCGGTCGTGTGGAAAGAGTGACAGATGAAAGATTGACAAAGCAGATATACTGTGCGAATGTGGATGGATGTAGGTATCCGGGGTGACCAAGGTTGACATTCCACGATCAGATCACTCGGATATTATCCGAGGGTGGTGTCAAGAGTATCCGAAACCGGCGTGTTTGTATGAAAAGGGTAATGAATGTGAAGGAAGCTAGACAGGTTTGTTAGGATCGTGAGGTCTGGCACTCGATACTCTCTGCCTACCATGTAAAGGACTTGGCGTGAAGATACGTGTGTATGTATTAGCAAGTTTAATACAAATTCAAATAGACAAATGATAAACATTAAAAAAACATTATTTAATGGTTAACTAACAATTATTACGAATCCCATTTACAATTAAAATATTCATTGACGTCATAAAAAGCTTTGGTTTTTAGATATTTATTTTAAAGTTATTAATATTATTCGCCGGCATGATATCGTAATTAAAATAGGTAATGTTCGGTTTCATTGTGTTTAAGTTATCTGATTAAATCTAGATTAGCTTGCATCCTTTAAGATCGTTTTAAAAATTAAAATATTAATTCCAAATTCAATTTGCATCGGTAGATGGAAACACTGTTTTCCTCCAAAGGTTACCTTTTTGGACAGCGTCTTTACAATCGTCTAGAACGTCTATTACAGTAGTTCCCAACAATGTATTTTTTTAATGACAACGATATATGTGGGATAAATAACTTCGGGGGACTTATTGTCTTTGGCTAGTCGTGGTTTCCTTGGTTGTACATCTGCCTATCACTTCAGAGATATGGGCGTGAAGATACAACGATAAAGCCTCGTGAGTTTCTTGTTATTAAGAGTAACATAAGGTCACCCACATACATGCGGAATTCCTTTACCCTAAGGCCTAAATATTTATTTCGAAACCAAATTTGCACCAATAGAAATCTTTTGAAATTTCGTACGGGAAAATTCCAAATATTAATGTTATTTAAATTGTTGTTGGTATGAATTCTCCGTGTACTATTTTTTAATCGAAATTCCGGAATAAAACTCGGAAAGTATGTGGCAGGCTACCATATTCATATTTAATTCCTTTGCGAAATCCCATTTGGAAATGAAATTTTTTCCCACACAAATCCACTAAATTCCACAAAAAAATCCCCAAGTGGGTATGTGGTAGATGCATCTGTCCATAGGTTTATATAGATACGATACACCTAATTTTTTTATCGGCTCTGTAGTCTATACGTTCAGTTGCCGGACTTGACTGCATGAGGTCCCGGGTTCGATTCCCGGGTCGGGCAACAAAAAGAATCTTGGATTTTTCCCATTTTCTAATTAAATAAAAAACGTTGCTCGGGATTGGATATCTGACTGGTTGGCGATAGGCTTGCCACCTATCACATTTTGGGACTTAGCGTCTTCGGCTAGTCATGAGTGCCCTGGTTGTGCCTCTGCCTACCTCTTCGGGGATATAGGCGAGAAGATACTCTAAATTTTTTTTCGAAACGGAATTTCTTCACATAATTCCGAATGGCTTCCGTGGCTTATAGATATCATTGAAGTTATACGTGCGACGCTGTTCTGTGGCCGAGATAGGTTTTCCTATTGTGCAGGTCTACCCTACCCTGTCTGGTCTGTCATTATGGCGTTAGAAATGAGCCGGTCGAATCAAATCTGGGCACGACCTCTCACTCTTTCTCACCAACGGTTTTTTTTAATGGCTCAATTACCAATGAAGCCTTGAATTTTTTATGATATTTGAAGACAAACAAGCAGACGGATTTCCCAATGGTAAGAAATTCACGCCGCCTATAAAAAACAAAAGTGGTAATGGTGCGTTGAAAACCTGAGTGTAGGGTGTTAGGCCTCGAGCAAAAGTAAGTTCACCAGCTACCTTATCCTCAGAAATGGAACACTTCAATTGCTAGTACTGACGTTGTGGCGGCAGGAATAGGTAAGGCGGTGGTGCCCATCTGGGCGCGTCGCTGCAAAACTCTACCACCTAGCCAGATATCACGTTGTTAGCGACGGTAAGCCTGTGCTCGCCTTTTAAGAGCTGCCTTGTAGGAACGCAGATGGAAATTCTGCAAAGGAGCCCGGACCAACACGGGGAATTTTTTTACGGGGATTTTTTCATCTTTACTTAATGTGTAAATTAATTCTAACAGTTTATTACAATTTTCTTGCTTCAAAAACTAATTAATATGTCTAGTTAGCAGATAAACTGCTTATATAATATATTTTGTGAACAAAATTCACCTCCTTCTGATGAATTTATGTTCTGATATCGCCTTGTTGAGCTTAAAATAGTGTATGTATTATATTAATTAATAAAGAACAATATGTTTTTATAATTCGGATGTGTTGATCTGATCTCCCGCTGTGGCATAATAAAGTAATTTAAATTTAATTTAATAGAATTATTAAAATCAGTGGAAAATTTTAAACAAGGACGTCTAGCCCGCATTTATACAAGGTGGATACTACGAGCACCATTAAAAAGTCCTTAAGGGAAACATTTCATGGACATACACTTGATTTACCAAAAAATAAACATATCTATAATTATTTAAAAAGGAGTTGCTAAATGTTTTGGTAAGAACAAAACTACCGAGCGACTGAACCGATTTGGATAATTATGTCTTTGTTGTGTTAGTTATTGTCAGAAGGTTCTAAAATGGGAAAAACAATACTTTATTTTTCCCAAACAAATTGAATGGGTGGGACGAAGTCCGCCGGAATAGATAGTTTTTTTATAAAAAAAAATAGGCTAAATGAGCCTTTGTTTTAAATAAATTTTAAAATAAATATTAGTTAAGCCGTTAAACTAACTCATGAGCTTTTAAAAATAATAAACAATCCAAATAGAACCAAAAACATTAGAGATATGATACAAAATGTAGAGCAAGGTCACAAGCACTACCTTAAAAATAAAAAAATGCATATCTTGAAAAATATCATAGATATACCCCCCTTTTAACCTCTATTTTCGATATCTTTGGTATTATTCAGAAAATTGGTCAAACGGTGCGGCGTTGGACTTGACTTCTTGAGGTCATGGGTTCGATCCCCGTGTCGGGCTACTAATGAAACTAGAAAATGCACACCCTGAATTTTCTAATAAAAATAATCACCTCTGTGGTCTAGGGGTTCAGTTGTTGGACTTGACTGCCTGAGGCCCAGAGTTCAAATCCCGAGTCGGGCAACAAAAAAAATTAGAATTTTCCAATTTTCTAAAAAAAAAACGTTGCTTGGGATTACAAATGTGCCCGGTTGGTGATAGGCTTGCCACTTATCACGTTGTGGGACTTAGTTTCTTCGGCTAGTCGTGGGTGCCCTGGTTGTGCGTCTGCCTACCTCTTCGGAGATGTGAGCGTGAAGATACTTCTTATAAAAATAACGTTGCCCAGGATTGGATATTTGCGCCCGGTTGACGATAGGCTTGCCACCTATCACATTGTGGGACTTAGTGTCTTCGGCTAGTTGTGTGTGCCCTAGTTGTGCCTCTGTTTACATCTTTGGGGATATGGGCAAAAATATACTTCTACTTCTTTAATTTTAGGATTATTTTGTTGGTTCTTATTTCCTATATTTCCCCGTGTTGGTCCGCAAAGGAGCAGAATAGACCATCTGGCTTCTTGTCTCGTAAAAAGCGAGCATAGACTTACCGTTACTAACACCGTGACATCTTACTAGATGGTAGAGTTTTGCAGCGACTCGCCCGGATTGGTACCACCGCCTTACTTATTCCTGCCGCCATAAAGTCCAATGCTTGCTGTTGACGTGTTCCGGTTCGGAGGGTAAGGTAGCCGGTAAACTTACTTTTGCTTGAGGCCTAACATCAGCCTCAGGTTAGCAACGCACCATTATCAGCTTTGTTGTCTCTAGGTGGCGTAAATTTCTTACCATCAGAAAATCCGTCTGCTTGTTTGCCTTCCATTATCATAAAAAAAAATTACATGCAGATGTCAATAAAGATAGATCTTCCTTTTTGAAGTCAGTCACAAATAAAAATAAATTTATTTAATTGTAAATACTACTTTTTTAATACTATAATAAATAAATAAATGTTAAGCAGACCGTGAACGTTTATCTACTTAGATGAGTACTTAATATTGGACCCAAAGAACTTAATTAGTAATTAAGGCTCATTTAATTTAACAAGTAAATAGGTAAGTTTTTTTATTTAATAAACATGTCAATATCCCAACGGTCCAGTAGTTGTGGCATTTATTAACTTTGAGGTTACGAAACAACAGGGCTATTTTTTTGACAAGCAAAATCACTACATAGTTTAAAACAAAGTAAGCGACGAGTAAGCCTCTGTCCCTATGTCCTTTTGTACGCTTAAATCTTTAAAACTACGCAATGGATTTTGCAATTTTTTTAATAGATAAAGTGATTAAAGAGGAAGGTTTATAGGTATATTTCATAATCGTGCGAAGCCGGGGCGAGATTATAAATAAGTATTTACGAACCTTAAGCGCAAAATATTGACAGGTACAAGAGTAAATCTTATGGTACATGGAAATAGAGGTAAATGGTCCCCATGGACGAGAATTGCGTTTATGTATGTACCCTGGTTTTGACATCTACACTCGGCGGTAGTGCTAGGGAAGGTAAAAAAAATCTTAAAGATATGGAATTTAGATTTATGAAGACAGAAAATAACAGAAGTCTCCTTGCAGAAAATCTGCTGTACGCCTAAAAAGAATTGAATATATTAAGAAAATACAGGCTTTAAAAGCTGTTTGAAAAAATATTGTGTACACAGATGAATCTTACGTTCATACTTCTCACAAAAAAGGGGTTAAACAACTGGTTTCCAAAGGTGAACGCATTATTATCATACATGCAGGTAATGAGAATTTTTTGTACCTGGTGCATTACTACTAGGTAAATGTTTGGATTCTGATTGAGATTATCATCAAGCAATAAACGCAGACACATATCAAACTTGGCTCTGCAATCAACTGGTTTCCAATTTACTTCCAAACAGTGTGCTAATAATCTACAAAGCACCATACCATGACCAGTTATTGATTAAATCACCTAATTCTAATACACGGCGACCTGATATGATAGCTTGGTTGGAGAGGAACCATATTCCTTTTGACCCTACATTAACAAAGCCTGATATATATATTAAACTAGCTGTCCCGGCGAACACTTCGTTCCACCCGTTCAGTTTGTATGAGAAAAATGAAAATTTTGTTTTTCCTAGTTTTCTCGCAGTGTTTCCCTTTTTATTATATTTTAAACCTTCCCTGGACTTGAATAAATAATTAAAAACCAAAATTAGCCAAATCCATTCAGCCGTTTTCGATTTTTAGCGAGACTAACGAACAGCAATTGATTTTTAAATATATAGATTATATTGACTCATAAAGAAAATTTGGCTGTATTTACCATTGACAAAATTTTACAAGAGCATGGACATTCAGTTTTACGATTACCACCATATCATCCTGATTTAAACCCCATCAAGAATATTTGGTTCCAGGGCACGTAGCGAATAATAATGTTGCCATGAATGTGACCTCGGTAAAACAACTTATATCAGGAAAAGTTAACATGATAGGATAGGATGATAGATAGGACCCGATGAATGGAAGAAAGTATGTGATCATGCTATCAAGTGTGAGGATGAGTACCGGAAATTTGAGCCTGTATTTGATACCATTCGGATAGATTCATTTTAAACATTAGTTCCAGCAGCGACAGTAATGATTCTGAGTCTGAAATGTCGGGTATAGAAGTCATTCAAATTCTGATTATTTGATAAATTTTTATTAATTGATGAATTTTGTTTAATAAAAAAACTGTTCTACTTACTGGTGTCAGAAACTTATTTAGTTAGTAGGTACAACCGATTTATGTTAATTCGATTTTCTTCAATCTGAAGTTTTCATTTTAGTATCAGCTGATGGCAAGATACACCATACTTTTGTTTTTAATTTGGCTGACCTAATCGAAAATTTAAGCGAAATGATTAATTATGTAATAACAACTCTATATAGATATATTTAAAATACATTCGGATTTCCGAAGCTTGACGACTATAGCCGAAGCGCATAATTTAAATATGTAGTATATGTGTAAGTATGACATAATATACCTACGAATTATATGCTGCCAGGTCACTAAACAAAGAGAAAAGTTTTTTGGTAGGCAAACAAACCGTTTTGAAGTGTAATGACATAAATTAATTCTCATGTTGGCTACAAAAGCGTTATTTTCTAATTTTCTACAATTTTTTTTTGTTATGTCTACTTTCAATTTTTTGTTGTGCCTACTGTCATTTTTGAAGTTATTCTTCTTTTGGCGCGATTGGGAAAAAGGATGAGAGTGAATTTTTACGATGCGCGCACACACCGACAGATAAATGTGACAGTCTGATGTTAGTTGCTATCGACAGAAAAAAGCAACACCCTGAAGTTAGTAGTTAGTTGCGAACCTTTTTATTTGGTATTTTTGGATTGTTACGTCAAAGAAGTATAACTTCTTACGTCTGTACATGAGTACACACACTCTTTTTTTCTGTCTTCTTTCATTTTTGTTCTGTCTACTTTTATTTTTTCGGTATAAGATACCAAACAAGCAGGCAACTCTCCGGATGGTAATAGTAAACACCATAAATACTAACTACTGCTACATCGCTATCAGCTGACTAACCGCGAGGGTCGGGTTCGATTCTCGACAGGGGCAGGCATTTGTGTAATGAACATTTAAATGTCTGCATTTCCGGATCGGGGTGTTTATTAAATTAATTCTGGTAATATTTATTTAAGTATTTCTATGTTATTTATTTATTTTATTTATAATTGTTGACTTACACCCACAACACAAGCACATAACTTGCTTACTTTGGGGTTAGATTCGATTTGTGCCATTTGTGCAGCTATTTAAAAAAATCGTGTATCCAAGTGTACCTTTCCAGGACAGAATATCACATAACGACATGACATTGCCGCGGCAGAGATAAGCAAGGGGGTACCAATAGGGGTACCATTGCATGGTCTGCCACCTAGTCAACCCAGTCAGTGCTGTGAACGCCGATCGATGATTGAATACCCAGATTAATGGTTAGCATGGGAGCAGTGTGGTTATTCTTATGAGCCAATGAATGGGTTAACTGACGTCACTTGTGGAAATTTCCATTAACTAGACTACCACTCAAGGCGATGGGGTTATCACATTCTGGCACTGTTAAACAATCACTGATTGTAATTACCTGCACTTTTCCATTACTGGTACCATTTTCCGTCATAGTGCTATTAGTTTAGTCCACCTTTAAGCTTATATTACGTATAAGCCGTTCCTGTAACGCGATCAGGATGACACTAAAAGGGGGTCCCGCGGATGTTTTCATTGTGTTATTTGTAGGGACATTTATCCTAGTACAGACAGCAAAAACATGTCTCGCGTTTTTAGCTATAAATTATTTTTTTGAAGTGAAAACTTCTTTAGCGGCGTTGCGAACTTTTTTTGGAATGGGTAAAAACTTCTAAACTCGCGTCAGATCGTCAGATCGAAAATTCGTAAGACGGCACAGGACGCTTGCGCAATAATTGTTCGTGTTGTCATGTTTGTGTACGATAGCGCAATAAATGAATATTGTATTCTATCACATAAATAATAGTACTTTAATACTGATAATTAAAGCAATTCGTGCAAAATTATTCCTTAACTATTCCAAAATATTAAAAATGCACAACGTTAATATTCAAGTTTTCACTTCTGCCGGCACACCCGGAGTGCAAACCGTCGTTTAACAAAAGTTTAAAAAAATTAACGTGTCTATGTGTGTTGGTATATGTGTCTGTTTGAGGCATAACTTATGAACGGATATACTGAATTCTATGTAGATTTTTGTATTTGAAAGATGATTGAGATAGTTATTAGCCACTTAACGTGTAGGTTTCGTGCATTTTAGTGTTACTTTATTTAGGTTGCGTGGGTATAATTGGCAATCTTAGTCGATTGACATCACAGGTGGCATAGGTACGTCGCTATCTTAAGGAGATGTTTGGCCTAATGTCCAGTACAAATGAAATCTCTTAAGGATCTCACAGTAGAGCAACACCACCTAATAAGGAAGTGCATTAGCTTTTTTTATGATAGTGAATGGCAAACAAGCAAATTGATTTCCTGATGGTAAGAAATTTACGCCACCTAGAGACACTGAAGGTGGTAATGATGCGTTGCCAACCTGAGGCCGGGATCTTAGGGCTAGAGCAAAAGGAAGTTTACCGGTTACCTTACCCTCCGAACCGAAATACGTCAACGACAAGCACTGACGTTATGGCGGCAGGAATAGGTGAGGTGGTGGTACCAATTCGGACGAGTCGATGCAAAACTTTACCGCCTACTAGGATGTCACGGTATTAGTGACGATAAGATTATGCTCGCCTTTTATGAGCTGCCTGGCAGAAAGGCAGATGGTCTATTCTGCAAAGGATCCCGGAACAACACGGAGAACCAAACAACGGAAAACCGGAACACGATTATATTAAATAAGTAAAATGGTAACACTAATCCTTACAAGGTTTGTTATTCCATAAACTTTCAATATTCATGAATGTACTCAGAGACATCAATTATCTAATTAATCAGTCGTTAAGTCATTTTCTGTACCAAATTGTGACTTACACTTACCAAAATAATACTTTAGAACAGTTACCAGGTAACCGCTGCTATTTTCAACAACTAACAAATCTGTCTTAACGGCCATTGCCAATAGTCTATCTAAGATAAGAGATACGGCAACCAGCTACCATAAGGAAACTACTGTTATTTTTCAATAAGTAATCAAAACATCTTAGCAAAAAAACTCTAGGAGGCCTATCTCTAACTGTAGATAGTTTATTGGCAACTGTCACTAGCAACCAAACTCCAGTTGGCATATCTCTAACTGGAGTTTGGTTACTTACTTAGCTTATTGATATTGTCCGAAATTGGAGTTTAGAAAACACTAAGTACCGACCTATAACCAACCTAAGTTTTATACTTGAAAGCTGCAAGTAAATTAAGTATATAACGGCTAGTTGACCCGGCAGACGTTGTTGACCTGGCAGATGTTGTCAGTTATATTTTTAATGTAATTTTAGTAAAAAAAAATTGGGTTGAGTCATCCTCATCACTTATGGGTATGAAAAATAGATGTTGGCCGATTTTCAGACCTACTCAATATGCTCAAAAATTTCACGAAAATCGGTCCAGCCGTTTCGGAGGAGTTCAATCACGCACACCGTAACACGAGAATTTTATATGTTAGATAATTATCTACATACATACATACACATACATATCTTCACGCCAAGTCCCTTACGGGGTAGGCAGAGAGTATCGAGTGCCAGAC
>NJDC01005682.1:17792-34208 GCA_002245475.1 Calephelis virginiensis
TTTATTTAGAATGTATCTCTACCATCTTTACACTCCCAGTAATAAAACTGTTTAAACATGAGTTATTTAGACCAAATCAAATATTTTTATTGCCTACAGTTAAAAATAGGTACATTGAATTAAACGATAAAGAAACAAAATTTATTGAAGTTGAAACCGAACTTAAGGTTAAGGTAGGTAAGGGTAGTTTATAGGAATCAGAGTAAGAAAAAATTCACTTTGGCCATACAGATGATACATGTGCGCGTCGATATTTTTATAAACTACCACCGGATCAGAATCGCGGCCACACACAGAAGATCCGGCGAAAGAAACTCAGCGGGTTCGTCTTTTTTAAATTAATTATGATATTTACTTAAAACATATTGCGCGATACAAAGCATAAAGTACAAGTGCAAAATATAGTCTTATTAGAGAATAGGATGGTAAGAGATGATGTCAAGAGATAATAGTAGACACAACAGATGTTACAGGTGCGTAATTGTCTTGTGGTTTGAATGTTAGGCCTAATGTGCTAGTTTTACTATAGTGTGAAATATATTTTATAAATATGATGGGACTTACTTCGACCAACACCGAGCTGATAATAGAAAGAAACATATTTTATAATAAATTTAGTAAATTAGAAATCATATTAAATATGGGTTGCCTTAAAATCCTAGACAGATTTTCTTTTATTTTTCAAAAAAAATATGAAATTTATATTTATTAAATTTATTTATAATGTTTAGTATCTTATTTAACAAATTTATATTTATACTAATTTAGTAACAAAATTTTATAGTAAATTAAATTTTAAGATGTATAAAATGTGGAGAATTTGGGTGACCTGTTATTTACATATATTGTATCAGCTTTCACTTACTTTCACTTAATTGGATAATAAAAAAGTGTATGCCAACAAATGGGCTATGTTATACACCAGCCTTTCCCAAAGTGGGCGATAACGCCCCCTAGTGGGCGCTGGAAGCCTAGAGGGGGCGGTATAAATCTTGAAAAAATTTTTTTTTAAACTAGGCGCAACAAATATGTTATTGAGGTTATTGACAAGAAAAAAACGAGGGGGGGGGGCGCTACAAAACAACTGATTTTCAAAGTGGGCGTTACATGAAATAAGTTTGGGAACCTCTGTTATACACAGATTACGCTTTTTATTATTTAGCACAAACACGTTGGTATAGAGTTGTCTGAAAAGCAAATCTCAAAAATAAAAAATAGTTTTTAGAAAATCATACATTATTCGGTCAACGATTTTGTTAGGCAACCCATTTTTAATATGATTTCAAATATACTAAATTTATTATTAAATATATGTTTAATTTTATTATCAGTTCGGTGTAGGTCGTTGTAGGTTCAGATCTACTAGGTAAACCGGCTACCCTACGCAGGTACCTAGTACGGAGGGTTACTGGAAGACATCAAAGCCATACACTGCAGTTATGGAAGCAGAAATAGGTAAGCTTTCGCATCGCTACCAGGACAAGTTGCTTCATGGCCTTCTACCACTATGATATTAATAACGCACGCTAAACTGTTGTAGACGTCTAGCTAAGAAAATTTGATTTATAAGTATCTTCACGCCCATACCCCCAAAGAGTTAGGCACATTTACAACTAGGGCACCGATGACTAGCCGAAAGTCACTAATTCTCACAATGTGATAGGTGGCAAGCCTATCGCTAACCGGGCACACATCCGACTCCCGAGCAACATATTTTTTTCATTAGAAAATCGGAAAAACCATTTATTTTGTTGCCCGACCTGGGAATCGAACCGGGGGGAAAGGCCAACACCTTGATCACGAAGGCGACAAGTTTGATTTGTAACCACAACGAGCGAAAACCGAAACCGACAAAAGACAACGATGCGCAGCGGCATTCAATAAGTATAGTAGTACAATTTAAATTATGCGCTTCGGCTATATTCGTCAAGCTTCGGAAATCTGAATGTATTTTAAAGATTCTATATATATAATAATGTAACAACTCTGTTATCACATAATTAACATTTTGCTTAAGTTACGATTAGGTAAGTCAATTTAAAAATAAAAGTATAAAGTTTGTTTATTCAGGATCAGGATTTGTCAGGATCGTGAGGTCTGGCACTCTCTGCCTACCCCGTAAGGGACTTGGCGTGAAGATATGTATGTATGTATGTATAAAGTGTAAGAAGTGTAAAGCCGAAGCGCATAATTTAAATAGTCGTACCTACTACAGTTACTTTTAAAATGCCAACGGTACACTTAAAATCAGTCCAAATTTCAATTGAATCAATTGCCCTGACCTTGTGTATTCTATTCTTTAATAGTACAGCTTGATTACTATCGTCAAATTATCTTGGCAATTATTCGAGATTTTTCGAGGAGATTCTCGATTGTGTTGTTGCATATATTTTTCAACCGATGAAAAAACGGAATGTTTTCTATTCTACGTGTAACTACCACCTCCCATGTTTTTTTGTCTTTTACTACCCATATTTTGGACTTGTGGACATGTAACATACAAAAAATACAAAAAAAACAACGTAGTTAATTGAAATTTCCAAAAAAAAACACATTTAACCCTAGGCTGCCCAATCATTTTGATTTTTTTATGATTAATAGAAGTGGATTTTTTGTGGTTTTACTTCGGTTTTACTATGCGTGGTTATTCGTTTCTTAATTTTAGACTACGCATAACTTTTTATGGGTAGTCCGAATTTGACGATTCTTTTTTGTGCTGAATATGGGATGCGAACTCTATGTATTAAAGGAAAAATATTAATTGGCCTCTTATAAATTATGTGATAATTGCATTAATAGTTATTATCGTATTTTTTTAAACGATATATATTCTGCCTTCCCCGTAATCCCGTACCCTTGGCGTGAAGATATGTATGTATGCATGCCATATGCTTATTTAATATTATTGTTCATCATTAAAAATATAGGGAGTGCCTGATAACTATTACGTTACTCTTGAATCTCGATTTCACGCAAATTGCTACTAAATGGAAGAGTTTCGCTGCAACTCGATTGGTACCACCGCCTTACCTATTCCTGCCGCTATAACGTCAGTGGTTGCCGTTGACGTGTTCCGGTCGGGAGGATAATATAGCTACACTTACTTATGGTCGAGGCCTAACATCCCGGCCTCAGGTTGGCAACGCAGCATTGTGAACTTCTTACCATCAGGAAATCCGTCTGCTTGTTTGCCTTCCAATACCATTAAATATTCGAAATTTGAATCGGATATTTCATTTTAGGTACCTACTTTTAAACGAATTATTAATACTTAGTTCCAATTTGCGTGAAAATGAGATTTAAGAACGACCCCGCTTATCTAAAATAAGGCTATCTCTTACCCTAAAGAGGTAATGGAAATAGATAGATATAATGTATAAATTGAAGTCAACAAACATTTAGTTCTATGACTAAAAAGTCTGTTTTTAATATTTTTATATTCCGGATTTTTTTATCAGATCAAAACCGGCATTTTTCGGTTAGCCGAATGATGTCACTCAAGGCTGACGCGTATAAGCGTGAAAGTAGGGAATATTACAGCCTCCACCTCTTCTTATAACTTATTAACTAAATAGTTATTAACCAAGCTTCAATTGATTTTTCGTACCAATTATTGAAGCAGGTTAACATGATTATACTTTTTATTTTATGATCCCTAAAATAAAATATGTGCCAATAGCCTACTACCTATGTTTCAAGTACTTAAGTAAGATTTAAAGAGAGTTGTTAATTTAATATTTAAAAAAAAAAAAACAAATCTTTTTTCTTGTCATTTCTCATTCATCAATTAATTATGTAATAGTTATACAATACTTTGTGCAAATAATAACCTTTTTACAAATGCCGTGTAAAGAGGACATTTTTTATTTCAATAAGACATATTTGATTCATTTGTGTTTTATGTCATATCAATAAATATATAAAACCTTAGATACTTCCGTGCCAGAGTGTACTTTGTCATAACTGTATTCTACAAAACATTTCGTGTGTACCAATAGTCTACAGTACTACTATTTAAATTATGCGCTTCTGCTTTACACTTTTTACTCTTTTTACACTTTATTGTTTTATTTTTAAAATGGCTGGCCTAATCTAAATTTATTCGAAATTATTAATTATGTGTAATAACAACTCTATAAAATACATTTGGATATCCGAAGCTTGAGGAATATAGCCGAAGCGCATAATTTAAATAGTACTACTGTGCCTATTTTTATTAAATAATTTATTAATTTTGTGCGAGTCGTCTACAGAAAAAATACTTTTAAAAATGGTCGATTCGCATATTTTCTGCGAGTCAATTTCGTGCGAATCATCCCTAGTTATACCTACCCTATAGGTAGTAGGTCATAGTCTCAATAATAGTTAAGTTAGTACAGTAATATCTCTAAAAATGATTTTTATAGTCTACAAAACAATTATAATTTTCTGTTTTGAGTCAAAAAAGCCTGTTGTCAGTCAAAACTTTTGACGGTGTTCTTATGTCCTTTTCGAAATGAAGAGATATAAAAATATTTGAGAGATGTAAAGTTATATCTCTAAAAATGATTTTTATAGTCGCAAGAGATATTATGTTATAATTTTATGCTTAAACTGATATCATTTTGTTTTACAGCTCGTAAAAAACATATAAAATACATAAATACCATAACCATAAAATTTAACACGCCTATCTGTAAATTTTCAATGCACTATGCTCGTTAAAACATAAATAATTAAAAGATGACGGTACTGATAATTGATTGTCTCATTTGTGATGCAGTTGTAATAATTTTCATTACCTACTTTAACTTTTTTACTACTTCATTTTATATTATAGATAACACACCGAATAAGGACGCGGCTCTCCTGATATTAAAAGGCAGGCCTGGATTTATGACATAGGCCCAAGGGTTTCACAATATAATTTTAGGTACCTTTTGTAAATACAAGGAATAAAAATCGCCCAAGCGAGGCACGGCAACAGGGTTGCAGCTGCCCCTCCCCCCACTCCCTGGAAGAGCATAAAAACATAAACCTGCAATTGTCAGAATGACCGAAAACCGTTTAAACAGGCTATGTAAGTAGATAGGTATACTTATACTTGTATCACACTGTGAGGGGGGAGAAAGAGAAGGAAAGAGAGAAATACGTCAAATTTATTTAGTCTAGGATTTTGTTTGTCTGCTCCTCCTCTATGCAGAATCTTGGCTACTATCTTGATACCAATAATCTTTCTGTGAAAGTGTTAGTGACCGACCGAAAATTTCGGTTTCGGGCAAAAAATTACCTTAGCTTTCGGCCTCGCCAAAACTCTCGGGCTAACTGGTAACTACTCGTCTAGGTATTTATTTAGTTTATAATATTGTATTACATAGTGCATAAAATTTAAACAAATTTCGGTTTTGGTTTCGAATGAAAAAACAGTTTACGTCGGACTATGGAATGTGTCTCGTCTCCACAGAATTAACTTTTCTTTCAATGTCTACGTTTTTAATAAACTTTCCGACCATACTCTTATTAGAGACTTAAATACCATTAAATCAATTTCAGAATTTGTCAAATTTAAGTTAGTAGTTCCTTTTCATAAGATTACAAAATGTGAAAAATTCACAATTTTGGAATTAAATAATGGCTCGTCGTACCAATCTTTCTAACGTGATAGATATAAGTAGTAATAATTAGGTACGGTAAAACTCAGAGACGTCATTTAGCTAGTATCTTCTAATCAATCTATCGGTCGACGTTATCTATACAAATTTATGACTTAATGACAGATTTATTTATTTTTTATTTATATATTTATGGACAAATTACACAAATTGATCTAATCTCAAAGTAAGCAAATTGTATGCTTGTGTTATGGGTGTTAGTCAACATTTATAATACCAAAAACAATATAATATAAACTAATCTCTGTTAATACATAGAAATACTTAAATAGATGCTGAAATAAATAAAACAAACACCCAAACCCGCGGCTACAAACATTTAGATGTTCAGTACACAAATGTCTGCCCTATCCAGAATCGAACCTGAGCCTCGCGGTTAGTCGGCATTGGCGTATACCCTAACCTCTCTCGACCAGTGAGCGGTCAATAATAGATGATAATATTTGAGGTTCTAACAAAAATTAGAGGTAACGAAAGTTAATGCTAGTTTTCGTTATTTCTATTTTTAGATTGTTTTTTTTTTGTGTAGGTAAGACTTTTTGTATCATGCTGTTTTTTGTAGTTTAAGATTTTATGCATAAGGCTGGCATACTTAGTCGTTTTACGACTAAAGCCCTTTAAATTAAGATAAATAAAAATGGTAATTGAAATCTCTAAGTGTGGGGATTAATATAAATTTGTAATATTTTTAACCATAACTAGCTGTTCGGGCGAACTTCGTTCCACCCGTTCAGTTTTTTTTGAGAAAAATTAAAATGTTGTTTTTTTCTAGTTTCCTTTTCGATTGACGGATTAAAATGTACCCTGTGTCCTTCTCTTGCTTTTAAGCTATCTCCCCGTCAATTTTCAGACAAATTGTTAGGGCCGTTCTTGAGTTATAAATAGTGTAAATAACACGACTTTATCATATGTATATATAGATTTACAAAAAGACAAGTTCGTTAAGTTTGGTGTCCAGGGTGCTGATTATGTGTCTCAGTTGCCAACTCAAATCAAAAAACTCAAACCAACTAATTAAATGACGTTAATTGTGTTTGCTATCTCTACTGTATTTCTGTTGGTCACTGGAGATAGCAAATAAAAAAAGGTTATTTGACAGCTATTTGATGTACACTTTTCCATATTGAGTTGGCCATTGAGATACATAGTCAGCCGCTAGATCTTCTCAACGAGTGGCCACGTTTCGATTCGGTGGTAGTTTTTCGCGTCACTAGAAACTTTCACTAGAAACTAGAAAAAAAAAACGTTGGATTGGATATGTGCCCGGTTGTCGATAGGCTTGCCACCTATCACATTGTGGGACTTAGTGTCTTCGGCTAGTCGTGGGTACCCTGGTTGTGCCTCTGTATACCTCTTAGGGGATACGGGCGTGAAGATACTTTACTTTACTCTAGAAACTTTGTATTGTGACCTCGACACCACAGATTTTCTAGGTGTAGGTACTATCATTGTTCTACAGTTGGGGTGTTGGACATAATTTCCAAGTCTAACTAGCTACCCAACCCCCCGGACAGGAACATCACAGTGTCGTAACGGCAGTAAGTGAGAAGGTAATTTTTAAAGGAAGGAAGGTAAGATAATTTTATTTTGTACTAGCTGTCCCGGCGAACTTCGTTCCACCCGTTCAGTTTGTATAGGAAAACTTGAAACGTTGTTTTTCTGACTTTTCCTTTTTTCTTATCTTTTAAACCTTACCTGGACTTCCATAAATTAATCAAAACATAAATAAGCCAAATCGGTTTAGCCGTTCTCGAGTTTTAGCGAGACTAACGAACAGCAATTGATTTTTATATATAAGATGTGGCGTTAGATACGAAAAAGTTGTTGCTTAGTACTTGATCACCACTGGTTTTATTGATTGCATAAAATAATATTTTTTGATTTGCTTTTTTCATAATATTAAAATGCAAACAAGCAGTCGGATTACCGAAAGTAAAAAATTCACGTCGCATAGACGCAGAAGGCGGTAATAACGCGTTGCCAATCTGAGGCCAGGATGCTAGACCTCGGGCAAAAGTAAGTTTACCGGCTGCCTTATACTCCGAAACGGAACATTTTAACGGCAAGCCCTGACGTTATGGCGGCAGGAATAGGTGAAGCAGTGGTACCAAATCCGGGCGAGTCGCTGCGAAACTCTACTAACTTGTCAGATGTCACGGTACTAGTGACGGTAAGCTTATGATCGCCTTTTAAGAGCTGCCTGATAGGAAGGCTGATGGTCTATTCTACGAAGGGGCCCGAACAAACACGGGGAAGTTATTCTGGTAGGCTCAAAGAAAATGTGTACAAGTTATATAACCTAAAGAGATTTAAAAAAAATGTGATAAAAGTTTACATTAAAGAATTAAGGCAGATGGTCTATTCTGCAAAGGATCCCGGACTAACCTACAACACGGTGGTACATCAGAAGGAAGGCCGATGCAACAACATGTATAAAATTCCTGAATATGAATATCCTTTAGACTCTAGGTCCGGACAGGCGCCGCCAACTCAGCTCAAATCCACCAGTAGCACCAGTTAGGGCACCCACCACACAACGCAATTTCCTCGTATTGGTCCATCTGTCTCTCTTCCCTGCAGCTAGTTAAAGAAGTTGAGTTGGTGATTCCAAACAAGGCCACTGGTAGAGCTTGACCGTGCAGGGATCCATCTCCGTGCCAATTCCTGTCGCCAGTTAGGTCAAATACCTAGAACAGCCACTAGAACATCTACCATCTTATTAATAAACATGGACTAAGTAGGAGTAAAATTAAGTAGATATCCCGTTAACCCGTTAACGCGGGTAGGACATGTTAGAAAGGAATTAAAAATTTTCGCCACGGGACTTGAATCCTCAGTAGCTCAAATGGTTAGAGCATTCGTCGGCTTAAGACGAAAGGTTACAGGTTCAAATCCTGTCTGGGGCGAATTTTTTTCTTTCTTTAAAATTTATAGAAAATTTATCCCAAGCACAGGGCAAGTGCTAAAATAAAAATACGTTAAGTAGATGTTATAATCTGTATCATACTACAATAAAGACTACAATACGAGGTTGGATCTTGGCGTACTTTACTCTGTTTATTAATAAGAAGATTTATGTATATATCATCTATATATATCATATTCTGTGTATATCATTGCGAGAGCTGTGGGCTTGTTCGTTCACTTGTCACATACAAAAAAGAAACCAGCTAACAAGTTAAAATTTCCAACCAAAAACACCTATCCAAACTGCTGAGACTAGTTATCTAGTAACTTTAATCCTAATATTATACTACTTTAATATTTATATGGTTGATAGAAGTATCTTTTTTTGTGGTTCTGATTCGATTTTACTATGCGTGGATGGCTTCCTACTTACATTAGTTTCGTTAATTCTTAAGTGACAAGACAGTAAACAAGCACACAGTTCTACTGGTAAGAGACAACCGTGGTGGATAGACACCATATTTGATTAGGTACGTCTCTGTCATATGACTGCGTTTCTATTATGAGCGTAGAAAGGAATTATAAAAGGCAAACGACCACTCACAAACGAGTAATCCACACTTCTATGCTTTAAAATTTTAACTTCCTATTTACTTCGCTCACTTAGCGACCCCAGTAGGCTATTGGTCTACCACTCAAAAGGTGCTCTTCACACATATTCTAAGCTTTACAAAATAATAATTATCAAAAATAAATATCCCTGAACAAGTTGAACCTAACCCCAAAGAAATCAAATTACAGGCTCGTGTTATTGGTGTTAGTCAACGATACTAGCACATAGAAATGCTTCAATTGAAACCAGAACAAATTTAATAAATAACCAGACATGGAAATGCAGATATCTAAATGTTTACCACCAAATCCCCTGCATTCGGGTATCGAATCCAAGCCTCGCGGTTGGTAGGTGGAGACAGGCGCTAGCCCCTCAACCATCAAGGCGGTCAAATATGATATGCGACGAGCCGAGTTTCTTACAGTTTGATAGTGTTAGTGTCATTGGAGCCGTTCTAAACCTAACTCATAGCAGAGCAGAAACAGCAGAGATATTGTTCGTAATACTTATTTGACACCGTCTACTACTACTACCAACGCGGCCCTGAATGTATTAGAATTCTGCGATATCTAGTCCGGATTGGTATCACTGCCATAACTCAGGTATGGAGCTGACATGCTTAATTGCAAAGGCTTGCAACCCAACCATAGGCCAGGGGGGTGATTATGTAACTCAGTTACCAACTCAAAATGGATGAGTGTACATCGAATCGCTGTCGAATGACGTGTTTTGTATTTGCTATCTCCAGTGACCAACAGAAATACAATAGAGATAGCAAACACAAATGACGTCATTTGATGTATACTTTTACAGTTTGAGTTGACAACTGAGATACATAATCACACCCCTGCTTTCAACATATCGCTACTTTCTATCATGACTAAAGCCGGCGTGTGTATATAACGTGTACGTTGGTATCAGGAAGTCTGTCTACCTATTTGGCTTCCGATTCAAGATGTAACTATTTAGCAACCATTATAAACACAGCGATGTCCCGCTAGTAACTAGTCTGTGCTGGTAACTAATGTGTGCATTGAGTATGGAAATACCTGCTGTCAATTTTCTTCTATTTTCCAATATTGCCTTCTTTAAATTTCTTCTTCTCACATAATGTAATATTGAATGATCATATATTATTTTTTATCATTCATTCATTCATATCTATTATCTTTGTAGTTTGTGATCTTTTCGGAGGCATATTACTGCTATTTTACAGTAGAATACAAAAGAGATTGGCAGCAAAATTAAAATATTCTCCAGGCCTATTTCATTGCATGCTGGTAGTTACTGGATTATCCCTATAGTTCAGTCAGTCCGTTATAAGTAGGAGATAGAGTGCTAAGAAGTTACCTACCACCACCTTAAAACTCTTGTTGCTTCCTGGTTCTGGAGAAGTACTACTCAGACGTCTTACTGCAAGAGTGAAGAGGTTTCTTCTAAAAAGTAAGTATCTTTACGACCTTATCCCTGAAGTGGCACTCGGAGGTACAACTAGGATACCCACGATTAGCGGAGCGGAGGGTATTTTAATCCCACTAAGTTAGTATCGCCAACCAGGCACTTATCAAATCTCGGGCAACGTTGTCTTAATTATAAAATTAAAACACATTCTGAGTGTCTGAGCTAGTCTTGGGTGCCTTGGTTGTGCCACTGCCTACTTCTATGGGGATACGAGCGTGAATATACTTTTGAAGATACATTTGAGTTACCCGACCCGAAAATCAAAGCCGAAAGCACATGTAGTCTACGCCTACCACGGACCACTAGACCACCGAGGTTTCTTTTAACGAGGAATCGAGGGTGGATGGATCAATCCACCTTTGATCCCAACGCCTGTTGACTTACTATTTTACCAGTAACTAAAAGAAAAACCTTTTTTTAGCACTACGAATAATCTAAAAATCAGTAATCTAAAAACTAACTGGTCAAACCTAGAAATGTTAATTTTTCTAGGTTGTCTGAAGCTGTGTGAATGGCTTATGAATTAGTGACATAACTTCTTCATCTCTTTTGAAGTAGACCTCGTCAAAACCCCAATATCACTTTTCACAGGTGAGTACTATGGTAATATTTTCTATAAAAATCACCAAGTATCGATAGTAGGAATTGTAAAGCATATAAGAAAAAAAAAACCGAACGTTGAATCATTTAATTTGAATATTTCCATTTATTAGGTAAGTCATTATGATAGAAATTACACTCAAGTTTGTTGACGCAGGTCTGCCCGTATCTGCAGGGTTTGGGGTGGTAGTAATGGCAGGCTGGGTTCACGCAGTTGGGATAGAATTTGCACAAGCTGGGGGACGCCACTGGGGTGATTGTCTTATAGTTAGCAGCTGGTACTACGTGAGATGCTGGAACAACATTTAAATATAATCAGATAAACTTAATTCATTGTAACAACCTTAAGATGTACGTTGAGATTGGGTTATCAACCTTGCGGCTCTTAATTTATACAAAAATAAAGAGAAACTATCCCGTAGTGTGTGTAGTGTGTGCATTTCTGAATCTTCTTGTGAGTGTTTTTTTCTATTTTAAGTGGACTTTAAATATATATATAAATTTGATAAAGATTCAACAAGTAATATTCGAGTTAGTATACGGTAACGAGGTATACTTCATCTTATACCTTTAAATGAACAATTCTTGTATATATATAAATATATAATTGGAATCTCGGAATCAGCTCGAACGATTTTCATGAAATTTAGTATGTAGGGGGTTTCGGGGGCGATAAATCGATCTAGCTAGAAATCATTTTTAGAAAATGACATTTCATTCGTGTTGAAACTGAAAAATATGACTTTTCCTGACATCTATTGGCGAATAACAATACTATTTTTTGTGAGCAATACAGTTGTTCCAGCAGATGGCATTGTTAAGTGTCACGAAATCAATGAGTGTTTGATAAAAAAATACCGAGCAAAGCTCGGGCATCCAGGCACTGTTTTTTAATAAAACAACATAGCGAACAAGCATACGCTATCCTGATGGTAAAAAATGGCCGTGGCCTATATACTCTAAATATCGGTGCATCGCTGAGGATAGCTTGGGCCAGCTACTCTACGCTCCAGACCGGCACATGACACTCATTATAACGTTGGGAATAGGTAAGGAGGTGGATCTTTACCCGGGAAATTTGTTGCACAGCACTCTACCACTTTAGCTTCGTTGGTAACGATTAACGATCCACATAACCTATGACAACTTACGAGCTGCCATACAGAGAGGCATATGGTCACAGGGGACCTGAATCAACACGGAGAGATGTGTGTGTAGTGTGACTCACCGAGAGGCCTCACGACGGGCGGCGAGTGCGCGGCGGGCGCGGCGGTGTGTGTGTGCGAGTGGGAGTACACACAGCCGCGCCGCGTGCAGGCGGCCGCGAACTTGCAGCGCGGGTGGGCGAACGCGCAGCCCGACCCGAACCGGCACAGGGGGAACGCTCGACACCACACACTTGGTTTGCGTTCGGCTTGACCTACTACACGCGTACATACTGTTACGTATACGTTTACGTTTCGAATCGGTGTTACATTTGATATAACTGTTTTACCGAATTTTTCCGACATTCAAGATGTCATTTAAGATCTCCACATTTAAACCAACTTTTCGTTAGATTGTTATTTTATTCAAAAGATGCGACCAGACTTCGTATCATCTCACATTAACCAACAGTTTGTATGGAAAAGTTTTTTTTTTGCATTTTCCCTACAATTTTCCCAGTTTTTCTTATTAGTAACCTCTTCCAGGCAATATATAACATGTCAAAATTAGTCCACTATAAATTATTATTATTAATGCAAATAATTGAAAGTCAGTAAAACTGCAAAAAACCAACAACTTTTTCATCGCCACGTCACGATCTAATCGTTAGTGTTTCAAAAAATACTTATGAAAACAACAAAATGAATGATTAAGAAGGCATCACTAAAAAAACAACTAGGTAGTCGGATCATGACAATTTTTTTATAGGACCACATCGGAATCATGACTTTTCTTTCCAAAAAAGAACCATCGAATTCAGTTCGTCATTGGCCAAGTAACAACGCAACAAACACGAAATAAAACTAATAAAACATACAGTCAAATCGAAAACGTCCTCCTTTTAGAGTATGTTAAAAATGCATTTTTTATTTGAACTTATAGAACATAATTTTCTTTAAGTGATTAAAAAAAATCTCGTTAAAAAATATTATCGCTTACTTATGTACAGAAAATTTTAGTATTTTTCTTGATTATCCAGGGATTCCATAATCAGATCCTAACATGGTAGCTGAACTAGTAATGTCCTCGGAAGTGTACTCTCAAATAAAATAGGTTCAGAAATAGTAGAGTAATCAATTAATAAACAAAAACATGTATAAGAGTCGAACATATAACCCTCTCTTTTTTTCAAAGTCGGTTATAGTAAAATTATCAAATCGTGACGTGTTAATGAAATAGTTGGAGTCTGTTTTTTGCAGATATGCTCCGCTTAAATTATTTGAATTTATTTTGACTGGCTTAAAAATAAAAAATGAAACTCAGTCAGTATCTTTACGCCCGTATCCCCGGAAATGTCAGCATGGACCGAATACACTACATGCACAGCGTGATAGGTGGCAAACCAAAGCAAGGCAAAAAGGTTTTTTTTATTAGAAAATTGAAAAACAACAATTTCTTTTTGGTGTCTGAACCGGGAATCAATCTTGGAACCTCGAAAAGTCACGTCCAACAATAGACCACAGAGACCATAACAAAGGAAAACAAAAAAGTTAAAATGATAGATACTAAAAAATGACAGATAGAAAATAATAATAATTGAACTACAACATTCAGGTTACCTATTAATAGCAAAAACAATATAATTTATGTAATCTCAAATATTAGTTAGGCTTTCTTCAACACTTCAAAAGTTGATATTTTAAGCTCAGATATCGCACCTGCAATGAAAAATTAAATACACGTGATATTTCGATAGAACCCCTTCCCACTCGTGATACATCGTAATATTTGGCTTACCCCTTTCCCCCCACTTCTACTTTTCGAGCCTCACTTAATTAATGGACGACCCCTTATGGGTTTTAGTCAACGATATTAATACATAAAAATACATAGACACCACTTTAGGTTCAATAAGCGCCCAGACCCGGAAATACAAACATCTAAATGCTCATTACACAAAAGCCTGCCCCATCGAGAATCGAACCCGAGCCTTACGGTTGGTTGGTGAAGTTAGGCGTATATTTAAATATTAACTATTTATCTGTTTACCTACCTACATCGTAAATAATCTTAAAATTTAAAACTGACTACAAAACCGTCTCGATTACATCACTTCTCAAATAAAAATCCGCATCGAAATCGGTCTACCCGTTCAAAGGTTAAGACACACACACACACACACACACACACACACACACGCACGCACACGCACACGCACACGCACACGCACACGCACACGCAATTACGCACACACACCACCTCTTGGTTCATCACACATTGATGGGGGTCTATCTAACCCGAATTATACGAAATATGGTATTTGAAAATAAAGATGATAATGTCAAATATTTCTCCCGTGTTGATACAGCTCCGCTAAGGATAGACCATCAGTTACCCTGGTCGTAAGAGGCGAGCATAGGTTACATGTGTTATTATTCATTACTAATAAGGCCAGTCCTGGTCGAGTGCTGAGCAACAACATGACCGTGTAGGGATCCACCGTTTACCTATTCTTGACGCCATAATAACTGTCATGTTCCGGTCCGGAGGGTAAGGTAGCCGGTTTACTTGTAGAATAAGATTAACCTACTAGGTACTACTAGGTTTTACGGTGGTAGAGTATCGCAGCGACTACCTCAACTTGGTACCACCGCCCTACCTATTCCTGCCGCCATAACGTCTAATGCTTGCCGTTGACGTATTCCGGTTTGCAGGGTATGGTAGCCGATAAACTTACTTTTGCTCGACGCCTAACATCCCGGCCTGAGGTTAGCAGCGCTCCATTACCACCTTTGGTGTCTCTGGGCGGCGTGAATTTCATACCATCACGAAATTTGTCTGCTTGCTTGCCTTCCACTATCATAAAAAAAAAACAAGTCCACCATAAGACAACAACATGTCTGTAACATCTATAGCGTCTATATGTCACAGTTGTCTCTTACTTTCAAGAGCCGTGAGTTTGTTCTCTGACCTATCACATTAAAAAGGATAAAATAAATACTTACATGGAGGTATGGAGTCGTACTTATGCGTACTTGAGACGGTAGTTACTGTAACATGACTGTCGCTTCCACTGGTAGTTCTCTGTCGTGTTTCTTCTTTAACATCTTTTTTCACATCAAAAACAATCGGGGAAGCTTTCCTTTTCTTCGCAGGTGGAGTTTCAATTTTCTCTTCTTTGGACTGGTTTTCTGCTTTTTCATCCACGCTTTTCCTTTTCTCTATCTTCTCCTTCTTTATGATAACTTGAGTCTCACTTTCTTCGCTGGTATTACTCAATCTTTTTTGTGGTGTTACAGATTTTTCTTTTTTCTTTTCTATGTCTTCTTTAGGTTTTGGTGTGTCTTTTGGTTCTTCAGTTTCTTTAATTTCTTCATCTAAAATACCTTCGGTCATAAGTTTCTTTGCTAAAAACGCGTTGGGGTGATACCCGTCCATTGTAACTATAAACTGTGTATCTTTGCTTTTGTCTACAGTTGTGTTATGTATGGTGCTGTAATTAATTTAAAAAAAACATATTTTTAAGAAATTCTAAATTTCCGTTTCTTTTAAAGGTGTCAATTTTTTTATGTACGAGTACATATTTAAAACTATAATTATCTGCATGAACTCATATAATATTACAAAGATTTTTTTACATCGAGTATCTTAATTTGTAGTAGTTCAATTAGCGTTATCAGTATAAGAAGATTGCGACTTCAAGACCTGTTTATTGTCATTATTCTTCTTTCTTTAAGAAAACTGTCCTATTTATATATCTATACATATACACAAATAAATGAAATTGGAGTGTCTGTTTGTAATATTAAAATAACCGTTTTCTACATGCATAATAATATACATGATATATACGATAAACCAAAATAATATTTTTTTACAATTTTTGTCTGTCTGTCCGTCTCTCTGTCTATTTGTCTCTGAAATTGCTGGAAGCCTAAGTTCAACTTTTATTTTAGGCTGAATATTTTTTTTGGTCGCGGCTTCGTCCGCTTGAATTTTATTCAGCTATTCAACAATATAATTGTTTATATTATTGAC
>NJDC01005682.1:34944-50719 GCA_002245475.1 Calephelis virginiensis
TTAAGACCTGTTTATTGTCATTATTCTTCTTTCTTAAAAATAAAAATCTTTTTGAAAACTAAAATGTTATCTATAGCTAACTTCATAGCTAACTTCATCATGTCGGTTTTTCGTGACGGTGTGCGCGCGCATCGTAAAAATTTACCCTCATCATTTTTTCCTAGCGCCAAATGAAGTATAACTTCAAAAGTGTGTGTGTACTTATGTACACGCGTTACAAGTTATATTTCTTCGGCGTAATAAGATAAAAATCTTTTTAAAAACTAAAATGCTATCTATGGCTAACTTCATCATGTCTGTTTTTCGTAACGGTGTGCGCGCGCATCGTAAAAATTTACCCTCATCATTTTTTCCGAACGCGCCACAAGAAGTATAACTTCAAAAACTTTGTCCTATTTATTTATCTACATATATACGCAAATAAATGAAATTGGAGTGTCTGTTTGTAATATTAAAATAACCGCTTTTTTCTACATGCATAAGAATGTACATACATACGATAAACCAAAATAATATCTTTTTTACAATTTTTGTCTGTCCCTCACTCTATCTATTTGTCTCTGAAATTGCTGGAAGCCTAAGTTCAACTTTTATTTTAGGCTAAATTTTTTTTGTTAAAATTCAAGCGGACGTAGCCGCAACCACAACTATTCAACAATACACTTATTTATATTATTTACTAGCCGACCGAGATCGCGACTTTGTCCAAGTGGAATTTAACAGAGTCTAAAATAAAACTAGACTACGTCACTCCCTATTCATATGTATTCATGTGCATGTAGTAAAAAGCGGTTATTTTTATATTGTAAACAGACACTCCCATTTAATTTACTTAAGTGTATATAATAAATGAGCAAATTAGTTTAAACTTAAATTTGCATTCAGAACAGCTATGTGCTTTTTTGCTGGCCTCTTACATAAAAAATGTGTATTCTCGGTTCTTACAATAAAATTGTCTATATTATATTACAACTAGCTGACCCGGCAGACGTTGTTCTGCATATTTTTAATGTGATTTTAGTAAAAAAAATTTGGGGTTAGTCACCCTAATCACTTAGGGGTTGAAAAATAGATGTTGGCCGATTCTCATACCTACTCAATATGCTCTCAAAACTTCATGAGAATCGGTCAAGCCGTTTCGGAGGAGTTCAATCACGCACACCGTGACACGAGAATTTTATATATTAGATTATTGGAATGATAAAAACATTATGCCACTTACATACTGTCTATAATATCCTCATCAGGACGTACAGAAGTTCTGCTCGGTACATATTCAGAGTTGCTGATCACTTTTGTGATAGCACGGGGTGTATATTCTTCTTTATCGTCACTGGGTGCCCTGAAAAGTTATTTCATTATACTTCTGGTTAGTATTCTATAATACCATTATATCTTATTCCATGCAACATAGCCGTTTACGTAAACAAGGTCAGTACACCTGCATGCACTTATGGTTTTGAGATAAAAAAAGAAAAGATTCATCATACAACCACAGTTTAATTGCAAAGAGCTTTTCAATGAATAATGTAAGTAGTTTTGCGTAACTTTTTTTAACACTCGTTTTTGTAGTTGGTTTACAATATTCTACTTAAAAAAGTTTACTATCGTCCCAAGAACTAAAATACAATTTCAACAAACTTAATAGAATTAACAAATATAATGTGTTTGTATGAAAAGAGTATTTAATGAGGAATTTCTTACCATCAGGAAATCCGTCTGCTTGTTTGCCTTCCAATGTCATAAAAAAGGCAACTAGGGAAGTAGGTCTACAAGGATCATTACCTGGATATCATCTGCCTACTCCGAAAGCACCTTGGCGTGAAGATTTATTTTTTTATTTTTATTTATTTAATCATTTATTGCACTTAAATAAATGTAGGCGAACTTAATGCCAAAAAGCATTTTCGCCCAGTTTACCCTGGGGTAGACATAATCATTCGCAACTGCATTTCGATGTAAGCTGATAATTTATTTTGGATAGTTCCAGTTGTGGGTGTATACAGCCAACACCGTAATTATTTACACAATATTACACCTTAATTATTTACAAGGAGTTGCACGTTTCAAAGAGGTGTGATAGATACATCTTATCTAATTACGAATGGTTTTATAAAATATGGGCAACGTACTTTGAGCTTTTGTCTTCAAAATCGCTCTCAGGGTCGCCGAGACTAATACTGTCGCCTTGACTATCCGCTTGCGTGTCTACAGGAACTTGAATGACTATTTTTTGAGGGTCCACACCCCTCCGCATGGGCAGCACCAGCGCGCGTTTAATTTTCGAAGGCTCTATATCCACTTTGGGTGGTATCTGTAAAAAATAGCAAAAGGTTAAATCTTACTTTATTTATAAAAATACAAACAAAACCTAAAACGTTAACCTTTTTCCTGTTGATAGAAAAGGTCCGTATAATTAAATGAAAGAATATTTTACAACAAACTGTCTAGAAGTTGAAGACAGACATGACCTTTTTTTGATAGTCTTATCACCTACAGGATGTACATATTGGGATAAGTAGTTTACCCAATATATAGGGTTCCACTTGGCCATATATTGGTATGTAAGATTTGTTGGCCAAAACCTTGGTCCAATGTGCACTCTGTTCTTTTTTTTTGATAAAACAGCGAACACGACTTTCTTTATGTAAACAAAACAATTTTACCCAATAAACACCATAAATGTTATAGGACGTTATAATTATGGCTGGGATGTTTGATCTAATGATCAACCTCCGGAGGGTCCCAGTATATAACAGTATCATTATGGTGATAGTATTATTAGTAGAGGTCGCCCATTGGTCGAAATTCGACCATAATAAATTTTAATATCTTGTTGATAAGAACACCATCTCCATTTCTTAAGACCAACTACTTTGTTTCCAAAATTTTTAGTGCGCCATGTGTGATCTTTTATCGTTATTATCAATATATTTGTTTGTGTATGTCAAATGCATGGTAGTGTGAGTGACGTTTTATTTAAAGATTTAATGTACTTTATAAGCATTATTATTGAAAAATATTAGCGTTCTGCACTTCTCCTACACATAAACTATAAGTGTCCCAAATTTTATGCTCCTGCGTTCGCACAATTTTCGTAAAAAGGGGTCCAAACTTTGGGCACCACGTATTAATATACAGATAGGATTTGCCCAACCCGGGCACATTGCTGCATAACTGTAATCACCCATTTAACCTATGCTTGCCACTTTCGATAGAATGGATCTGGACCAGCACGGGAGGTAATAAAAAAACTTACATTGAGCAAACTCTTGTGGGCATCAGCAACGGCGCGTAGTAAAAGACTAGATGTAGTGCCCACTCGAGGTCTGGGTCTCACTCGCACCACAGAGGCACATGAGCCACGAGGTCGACTTTCCATGATAGTGGATACTCTGATCAAAATACAATACAAATTAATATTTAGACATTTTATTTGATAGATCCAAACTAAATAACCAGATATCCCTGTGTAAATTGCATAAATTGAATCTTACCACAAAGTAAACAAATTGTATATCTTGTGTTATGGATGCTCGTCAAATATTTAAACAGATAACACTGTAAGTTTAATAATCACATCCACATCACACCCAGAAATGTGACCTTAGCCTCGCTTTTGATCGGTGACGTTACGCGTGTACGCTAGCAACTCGACCAACAAGGCGGTCAAACACATATAAGTTTTACAAGTTTGGTTCGGTTTTAAAAATACATATTACTAACAGTGGTGGTGATTTTAATGTTCACAAACTAAACTTATTTTAACTGCATGCTATCTTTTACAAATGAATAAGAAACAAAAGAGATGGAACATTTTAGACATGTCAGATTAGTCCGGACATGTCAAGCTATGATGTCTTTAATCAACCTTTTTCGAGTGATAGATTAAACGTCTGTAGACATATTGTGTACAGACTAATGTGACAGCACTAAAAGTGTTTTGTCTCTTTCTATTACTTTCGTTGAAAGAAGATAGCAATAACTTAAAATAAGTTTAGTGAGTGCGCAACAAAATTACCTCCAATATCAGACTTGCCAATCGTATACTTATGCTACTTATGAAAGTTAGTCAGCGATCGGTTTGTCACCTATCATAATCTGCCCTCTATCTATCTATCATATTATGGTGTCCTGGGTGCTGATTATGTATCTCAGTTGCTAACTCAAAATGGAAAAGTGTACATCAAATGATTTCATTTGTGTTTGTCACTGGAGATAGCAAATATAAAACTCGTCATTTGACAGCTATTTGATGTACACTATTCTATTTTAGTTGGCAACTGAGATACATAATCAGCCCCAAGGTTGTATCTGTCTACTCGCGGATACAGAAGTGAAGATACTTACTTTTCGAACTTAATCGGAAAATAATATTCAAATTTGTAAAGAGATTAGATGGTATTTCACGAAATACCAATTATGATTTTAGTCTAGCGTCGAAGGTGCATAAAATTTCCGCTTAAACCCACCGACTGCTTTGCTTTTCAATACAACAAAAAAATTGTCTATGAGTAGGTACAATGACGTGAAAGTAAAAAAAAACGACGGGTTGCACTCAGGGAGAGCCGGCAGAAGTGAAAACTTGAATATTAACGTTGTGCATTATAGATATTTAGGAATAGTTAGGGAATAATTTTGCACGAATTGCTTTAATTATCAGTATGAAAGTACTATCATTTATGTGGTAAATTACAATATTCATTTATTGCGCTATCGTACACAAACACGACAACACAAACATTCGCGCTAACGCCCTGAGCCGTCTTATTCACGCAAGCGCCCTGCTCCGTGTTACGAATTTTTGATCAGGTCACATGTCCTGATGCGAGTTTAGAAGTTTTTACCCATTCCAAAAAAGTGCGCAACGCCGCTGAAGAAGTTTTCACTTCAAAAATCTATACCGAAAAGTGTATAAATCGCAGTTGTATGAAACCAAATGAGTGTGAATGTAGCAACATGTTTCTAAAGCAGGCAACTTCATAAAGTTACTTTTGTCACACAAAAGTAACTTCATGAAGTTGCCTGCTTTTTAGATGCGCAGATCCTTAAAATTTACCTCATTTTTTTATTACAAAACGCCTAAAGAATATAGTTTCCATAAATCTTTCGACAGTGACAAAAGTATTTACTTACTTAGATGGCAGTTTTTTTACAGTGTCTAGTTTATCTGTGCTATCTTCTGATAACGAGACCCTTCTTTGAGATTCTGACTGACTTCCCAAACGACTTCGCGCTAGTTTTGTCTGCGGTCGAAATTCGGGTTCTTTGTCTGGAGTAAATCTGAAAATTCAGCCGAGAAAATTGAATGAAAATACTAGCAGTTGCACGAAGCTTAGTCCGTATATTAAAGTTATTATGTTCTCCAACAAAAATCTGTTGAGGTTTTGGATTAAATTGCTAAGTTTCAACAAAGCGTTTCTGTGGTTTAGGAGTTTAATGTATTATATTTATATTCGGTTACACCCGTTTGCCATAATTTCATCTGCTAAAATGGTCAACAGGCATAATATTGTTTCTCATAATTTCATATTTCATACACATTGTTTACTATATTAGTCATGTGCTAGAAACTATGTTTCCCATAAAGTCAATTTCAATAATATCATTTGCTAGCATGATTGTAAGCCGTATTATCACAACTCATAACATCATTTGCCATAAAAATAACGTCTAGAAAAAGAACATAAATTCGTTTTATACTAAATGCTAATATTAATACTAAATGCTATATGGTTTCGGTATGGTTTGTTTTGGTTAGGTTAGGTTAGAACATGGAAGACAACACCAGAAAGCTAATCGCTTTTTAGAACAAATGCGTTAAGTTAAAATTGAACAGAAGCAACTTTGATCGTATAAAATGGTACTAGATAAATAGTTATTAGAAATAAAGATAACTGTAATATGTAATCATATTGTCATATATTTATCAGAAATACATAATCGTACTGTGATATATTTATTTTGGTTAGGTTAGGTTAGAACATGAAAGACAACGCACGAGCCGAGCGAGCGAAGCGAGCGTGCCGCGGTAGCGGGCCGGCGAAGTGCTAGAAAGCTAATAGCGTTTTAGAACAAATGCGTTAGGTTAAATTTGAACGGAAGCGACTTTGATCGTATAAAGAGGTACTATTTAAATAAGTATTAGAAATAAAGATAACTACTATATGTAAGCCATAACATCATTTACCATAAAAATGACTTCTAGAAAAAGAACATAAATTCGTTTTATACTGAATGATCAATTATTGTTACATGGTTTAGGTATAGTTTGTTTCAGTTAGGTCAGGTTAGAACATGAAAGACAACGCACGAGCCGAGCGAGCGAAGCGAGCGTGCCGCGGTAGTTCAGGCGTTTATTTCTCAAAATTATTATTGCTGCCTTCTTCATACCAAAGACTAAAACAACAATTTTATTATTCTACTAGTGTATAAGTATATACATATTTATCTCGAATTTCATCCTTAACCTTATAGCGAAAATTGAAAATTCGGTCAAAATTAGTCAAGCAGTTTTTACCTATAAAGAAAAATGTATAACTGTATGATGTGTTATAATATGGTGGTGATAATAAAAATTAGTAATCAATACTTTTAGAGTAACTCTTTTATTCCAGTTTATTTGAAAAAAAAAACTAAGATTTTTATTTAAACTTTGTGTTTTAATTTCCGAAACAACAAAAATACATAACAACACACTTTATTTTAGAACCCTAAAATTATAAAATATTAAACACTTCCTGACGGATAGATTTAGTCGTTCGAAATTCGATATAAATGATTATTACCTTTTTATTTGCAGATGAACACTTTAAATAATATTTTATAAATTTATTTATTTAATTATTATTCTTAATTACAATTACTTTTCGTACTAAAATTTTAGCATAATACGTAGACAGGAAAAAGACGGGCTTAATCGTATTATAAATTAATTACGATGTGTCGGTAAGACGTTGTTCATTATTATTTAGGGAGCGATTTCTGTAGAATATAGATCGCCTAAACTAGAATGACGCGCCTTACCATAGCATTTAAGCATACGAATACAATTTGTAAAACGCAAGCAATAAACATAAAAATTTTTTTTTTTGGACATTCAGTTACTTGTTACAATTCAACGAATTTCTCCAGGTTTGTTGTTAAACTAGTTTATAAAATGTCCCAGCGCGAGACAAAGCAGACGTCTTATGTATACACAAAATACATTATATATTATAAACATTATATATACAACATAATAGCATTTCTATAAACAAAGAACATTGCGGGAATCAACATGCGACAATTGACCGATCTTCACGATTACAGATTTTTTTTTCGAAAAATAAATGACAAACGTAGAGATAAGATGTTACTAATATTTGTACTATTACAGCTATGATCAACTATTTAAGGAGTGAGCGCGTCATTACAGCTTAGATTTCTACTACGAACTAGAAATTCCGACTAGGATCACTTAAATTACTCAAAAAACTGACAACATTTGAATGTTTTACATCTAAGCCACATTGCTAGATACGAGTAAATACTATAAACTCTAGAAGTATTGGTGACTAATGAGTTACCCTAATTGAGTCTATTAAAACTTTCTAGAATAGTAATTTTTCTATAAAAAAATTCTAGAATATTTGGAGATATTCTGGAATTTATCATTGCAATATTAATAATTACATTTACTACCAATGTGGGGGTAATCTACATAAAATACATGAGATTTTTGACCAAAACTTGGAAATATATAGTGCTATATTACAATTTACACTACACAATATATTTTCATACATTCTACATAAAATACATATACTTTAGTAGATTATCCCCACATTTTATTGTTAATGTTCAAATGAACCTTACTACCGAATGTGTAGATAAAATTTATATGTTTTATTATGTATTGTGACCAAAACTCGTAAATGGACATCGCGGTACTTGATTCTAAAACTTATATTTTAGGTTATAAATAGACGACATATTCTGCAAACATATTACAAATATATTAATATATCCAAATGGCTCTCTGAAAATATTAAATAACAAAAACCATTTTCTTACTACCTTAAATGACTTTTTTAATTAACAACCTTTCAGGGCTCTCAATAATTTTGACAGGTTCTTTTTCCTTTTCTGCCACCTTTGCTACTTCACGAGCACCCAACCGCTCTCGGATTGGTCTTTTAGGAAGGTTTAGTTCAATTTGGGGCAGAGTTTCAGGTTCTGTTTGGGATTCGATTGGTGGATTTATCGATACAGGAGTCGGAATGGTGTTTGATTTTAAAGGAGGCGTAATAGGTGTTGGCTGTGATATTTCCTGTAAAAAAATATCACATTAATAATTTGGAAAGGCAAAATAGATCTATATCGGCCGTTCAGAGAATGCGTTCCTGACACCTATTAGTTAGTCACGACTAGTGATAGCCACATCATAACACTGAGTTTGTTACCGTTCCTCCAAAATGAACCGCCGCGTTATTTTGAAGATTATTTTCGTTTTAAATTGGCGGAATCATTTAAAATTTATATTTTAGTTATTTGAGTGGAAACCAAAAAAGGGTGATATTAATATAATAAAATTGTTTTATTTATTCTTTGTTACAAAGTTACAATCTGTTTTTCTATGCAATAAAGTACATTGAATTGAATGTGCGTTCAGAATATTAATCAGTCTCCGATTCGCTTGAGGAGGTGGTGTCTTCATCATCATCTTCGCCTACATGTATAATTATATTATTATCAATAACAGAATCAATCTTGATATCTTGGTCAAAATGTTCCACAATCAGATTTTTAGTCTTCTCAACAACCTTTGCCCAGTCATCTCTTGTGACTTTCCCGCAGGCTTCTTTTAATAGGGTCATCATCTTTTTCGTGTTCCGAGATATTCATTTCTGGAATAGTAACCATATATATGATTTCTGATTGCATCGGCGTCAAAGGTGTCAATATCTGTCACGGGTTTAGTTCTACGTTTCTTCTTCGGAGTACGTAAAATATTATCTTCCATGCCAATAGAGCCGACCTTTTCTTTATTAATATTTGTTATCGTTCGTTTGCTAACTCCAAGCGCCTGAGAGACGCGTTCTTGTACTTGTTCGACAGGTACCAGGGGTCCGCCATTTTGCCGCTCCCGCTCAAAGTAATCTTGCAGCTTGATGATTATGCCTAAACGTTAATCTAGCTAGATTAGCTAGATTAACGTTTAGGCATTATTATGCACCAAAAGTCACAAAAACACAATCGAAGTCCGATTTAGCGCCGATGTCAGTTTGAAAAGCAGAAACAGTCCATTAAAGAAAGAAAGATCGTGGTCTATGCCCACGAAACGACAACAGACGACTGTTTTAGCGTTGCAAAATGGGGTCCCATAACGCCAATTGGGGTTACCGTTTTTAATCTAAGTATAAAATGCTAGTAACGCCATTTGGGGTTACCATTTTCAACCTAAATATAAAAATGCTACTTTCTTTCGCGCGTTCGGTTTGGCCGTAGTTTTATTTTTATATTTAATAAAAGTTATCCTATAGTCCATTATTTTCAAATTCTTAAAAAGGCAAACAAAACGTATTATTTTATAAAGTATAACTGTATAAGAACAGATTACGATACTATTATTGCCTGTTATTGTTAGCACAGCACTACAAATATAAAGCGCTGACATAACCTTGTAATAGCGCAGTTTAGATTTAGAAAAAATATTGTTTACCAAGTTATTTGACACTCAGTTTGGCACAATATTATAACATTAATTGATTATTCATATAATAATGTTGTTTTAATGTTCATCAATTGCTAAAACGGTAAACAACCAGCAATAATGTTTTTATCGTTACTGCAACGCCATTACAAAGTTACGTCGTCAGATCAATCGCGACGTGTCAGGAACGCATTCTCTGAACGGCCGTAGTATAGTATAGTGATTCGTAACTAAAGTTGTGTCAATTTAATAGGTCACATTAGACATACGTCGATCTTAGGAAATATGGGTCAAGATAAGTACGTAAATTGCAATATGTTGATATTATTACAAATAATATATTGTATTTTTAAATAAAATGGCTAAGCAAAACTACTATCTACAAGCTTTGTACAAGGACATAATGTTATTACAATGTCACAGTGTCAAATTCGAATGAAGAGTCAAATGTGATCTATTAAACTGACCCAACTTTAACTACTGTTTTTATAATAAATTATAATAAATTTGGCCACAGAACTATGGGTTATAATCGCCTACTAATGGAATAATTAATTAATGTTCTTGGAAACATAACATCTTTAATCACTATTACATGTTAAAGTAAGTAGCCTAATGGGTAACTTAACATATCCTATAGTCCAAATTAGTAAACAACAATAACAGTCTTGGGCAATACAAATTAGATGTGATACCTATTTGATGTTGGATATAGTTAAAATGAGACTGATTTATTACTACATTTTCACCCGTTTGGGTACGCGTTTTCCGTGTAGAATAGACAATTTCCCTTCTTACTAGGTAGTTTGTAAGGGGCTAGCAAAGGTTTAATTTGTTATTACCAACAAGACCACTAGTAGTAAGGAGCCGTGCTGAAACTCATCAGAGTAGGGATTCACCACCTTACCTATTCCTAGCACCATAACGACAGTGTCATTTTCGGGTCAGGGGTTAGCCTAAAACCTCGGATATAAGACAGCGGCGCACCATCACATACATCATTATTGTCTATTAACTACGGCTATCTCTTAACTATCACCGTGCACTTATTTGCTCTCTTGTCACATAAAAATTTTTTTTATTTCATATTGGAAAAAAAAAGTATTCATAGGTATTTCATTTCAAATTAAAAAAAAAACACACACACACTCAAATTGTTCTTACCTGTAAAACATCTTCAGCAAAATCATTCATAAGTTCCTCTGCCTCTGTTCTTATATTTAAAAAGTCTTCATCATCTGACATTGAATCTAACTGTTCTGCCAGTTTTTGTTTCAAGCCTTGAATTTTTGCTTCTATCTGGCTCATTTCATTTATTTGATCCTGTTTTGAATTAGCACTAACTTTGTTTTCTATATTTTCATCTTGATTTTCAATATCCTCACTTTGAGAAGGTATTGAAGCCGGGTCTATTATAGGTACCACTGGTCTTTTCACTTCCTGGATTACTACTTTTACATCTTCCGTTTTTGTATCATCTTTATATGGTTCAAGCATAACTCCATGATTTTTTAAAATTTGCCCAGCAAACACATCAGTGATAGAAGGTTCTGGTTCCTTTTCCATGTTCATTAATAATGGTGGAATGTTTGGGCGTATCATTTCATGGTGTTTACTTTTTTTCTTTTTATGTGATTTCTTTTCCTCCTTTTTTCTAGCTTTTTCTTTTTCTTTCTCTTTTTTCTTTGATTTTTTACCACTGTCACTTTTCTTTGATTTTTCTTTCTTTTCTTTCATCTTACCTTCCTTCAGAGATTTATCCTTGTTCTTTTCTAAATCAGCTTCTAAAAACAAAAAAACCATTTAATGACAAAAAAAGCCCAACAGTTATGGGAACTATTTTTCTATTCAATTCATATTTTATTTTAGTTGACCTGATAAACCTTGTCCTGTCTAACCTATTAATATTGAATTCTTAGATACAAATATTTTATTTTCGTTCTTATGTTCTTTAGTTATTATCTTCTCTTGTCAATAAAGTACACAACAAGAGAAGGATAAGCAAAGCCGATCCACCCGTTCACACATGATGCGGTTATCTAGATTCTAGGCCAATAGATTTATATTAATATGTATTATAAACAAAAGAGTGTTTACTGTAAAATTTTATATGACCATAATATCAAAAATATTATTATTAGCATTTTATGATTTGATCCTATACAGAATATTTTTTTTCTTAGATGTAAAATATTAGGGTTCAGAACAGAAATGAAAACTGTGTATATTCATTCATGTAACAGACGCTTTTTTTGGTTCCTGATAGTCAACATTGCTTAGTTAATAAGGATAATAATAACATAAAAAAATTCATCCCTGGATAAATTACACAAACAGGTCTGACCCTAAGCAAATCATGTGCTTGTTTTATGAGTGTTAGTCAACCATACTAACTGATAGAAATGCTTAAAAAATATCAGTATAAATCACTACATAGTATGAAACAAAGTCGCGTTTTGTGTCCCTATGTCCCTTTGTATGCTTAAATCTTTCAAATTACACAACGGATCTTAATGCAGTTTTTTTATAGAAGAGTTTTTAGAGGATCGTTTATATGTATATTTTATAACAGTGCGAAGCCAGAGCGGACAGCTAGTAATAAATATAATAAACACCTAAACACAGATAGCTATGTTCATCACACAAATGCCTGTCTCTCAAAAATCAAATCCGAGCCTTGCACTTGAGGAGTGTATGCTAAGCCCTCAGCCAATGAGGTGGATCAGGATAATATAAATTACATCAAGAAAAATAATAATGTTTTTAATAATAGGGAATTAAACTCCTGTGACACTACTGACCAATGAGTAGTGTTACAGGAAATGCAAGTTTGCGCAAGGCACTACTGGTAGTGCCACGGGGAAGAAAAAATACCCGTGACACTACTAGTAGTGCCATGGAGTAGTGCCAAGGGAAACAAACGGAAAAATCCGCTATAAAGGAAATTGAACTTTTTCTACCATTAATAAATACTCACTTAATGGAGCTGTGACAGTCACTTCTTGTAACTTCTTTAACACTTGATGAAGCCAATTCACAAACATCTCTGTATTGTCACCAAGAAACAGTTGAAGATCATCTTCCATTTGTGTTCTAGTCCTTTTATTTGCTACCATCACCATTACATAGTCTGGGAGCTCATCATCTATAAATATTAAAAAAAATATAAGTTACAACCATTGGCATAACTATTACTGACATGGATTTAGAAATACCTTTCAGTTTGTTTAGTGTAAAATTTTGAATAGAGTTACTGTACTATCGCGTTTACATATAACAACTCGGCACCTATAGCCAGATTGTCTTTGCTATAGCTAACACAAATGTGATAGTAAAGAAAATTCATGACAAAAATGAACCCTTATAAATTCGACATTCCTTCATGGGTGAGTCAGGGTTGCACTTTGCCACTTGGAAATGTAAAAAAAAAGTATCTTTACGCCCATTTCCCCGAACGCGTAAGCAGAGGCACAACCAGGACACCCACGACTAGCCGAAGACACTAAGTCCCACAATGTGATAGGTGACAAGTCTGTCGCCAATCGAGCTCATATCCAATCTCGAGCAATGTTATTTTTATTAGAAAATTGAAAATACACACTGTTTAATTTTTTTTATGCCTGACCCAGGGATCGAACCCTGAGAAGTCAAATCAAGTCCTATGCTGGACCGCTAGACCACAGAGGCGACTTTTTAAAAAAAATTGTTTTAAATCTAGGTCAAATAAGCAAACGAAAGAAAGTTATTGATTAACGGCCAATATTAATAATCAATCCTAATCCAAAACTTGCTGTCCAAGATTGATATTTTAATCAATTTTTATGTTATCGCTTGCCAATAACATATCTGTGGACAGGATAAATATGGCAATTAGGTATGGGATAGGCCGCCGGATACGCAGTTAACTAGATTGCTTGAAATCCATTAGATTGAGATACATTATTAACATTGGCCGTAAGTAACTACTCTCATTAGAATTACTAAGAGACCTTCAGAAATGCTTCCCAATGATATAATATTCATGAACGAAAGTCATTATATACAAGTAACCTTGTGTGTAATGACTTTTGTTTGTTTTATTGATTTCTATAGGCTTGTATTTTAAAAAGGTATTACCAATAAATTGTAACATAATATGCTGAATTAATTAGAATAGAATACAATCCAATTTTCTAATAAAATTAAAAAAAATTTGCTCAGGATTGGATATTTGTCCAGTTAGCGATAAGCTTGCCACCTATCACATAATGGGACTCAACGTCTTCGGCTAGACGTGGGTGCCCTGGTTGTGCCTATGCCTACCTCTTCGAGGATATGGGCATGAAGATACTAAGAATAGAACTTTGCTAATTACCTACTTTCCAATATTTAACTTTACAAAAAAGCAGTAAAAGTAAGTTGGAGTTATCTGACATTGACTTTGTGTACAAGATGCATGGACACTGACTAAGACAAATAACCAAAAAAAGTGTCTTTAAGCCGTATTCGCGAAGAGGTAGGCAGAGGTACAACCGGGGCACTCATGTTCCAGATCCTTATGATGAATGAAGTGGATCTTAAATCCTGTCAAACTGATGATTCAGCAGAATGAGATGTAACACTCATTTCAACTGTTAAACAAGCCTCACAGCTTTAAATTATTTCTAAAATGTCAGTTTTACAGGTATCTACTTACCTAACCTTTTTATGAAACTTCAAAGTTAATACAAATGAAAAATTATAAGCTGTAGGTCAGCTTATAATTTTTCATTTTCAATATTTTTTTCTTCTTAAATCTACTTTAATATTTAACTGCTAATAGCTATGACTAATACTAGATACTTGGAGGATTTAGATCTCCCCCCACTAGATTCAACACCTTAACTATTCATGACGTTCAGTTCTCACCACTGTCATATTCCAATGCAGTTGTCATATATGTCATGCATTAGGCTTAACAACCCAATCACAGATTGGAAATGCATCAGTGCTACCTTTGTACAATGCAGCAAATCAAACTCTTTTTTTGTCCCACAATAACAGAAAAAAAAGAGTTGTTTCAGCAATTACATATTTTTATTTTTAAATAAATTACAATGACATACTTATGTACATATAAATAATACCTTGATATTTTATTTTGGTTTTTTTAATATAAGTAGCACATTAGGTAATTACTTACAATTGTACATATACTAGCTATTAATATGTTATTGTTTTCACAACTAAAACAAAGTTTTATGCTAAATAAAAAGTAATATTACTTACCAACATAGCAACCCAATTCTGTTAGCTTTGCCTTGATGGCAGACTGAAAAGTAAAAAAAATTAAAAATAATGACTTTATCATTTTAGCAACAGTAATGTTATATTATAAATAGTAACAGCATAACTGTAAATAAGGGTTTTAATAATGTAAGGAAGGTATCTAAGCCCCTTTACTGTAATAAATTTAAATATTTATGCAACTTTACCATTTTATCAACAGTAATGTTATATGAAAAAAATGTAACAGTTCTGTAAATAATGCTTTTAAATAATAATATTAGGGAGGATAACCTTCTTATCTTACTAAAGTAAGTTGGGTATTTAAAACCCTTTACATACTAAAATGGCCAGATATCTGCATTACTCCATTTAGTTGCAGGAGATATTGCTGATCCCTTTACTTTTTTTACCTTTACCATATTTTGAAATAGTACAAAATATTGTAACCCTTGTAATGTGGTAAACATTCAGTTTTTATATTGAAGACTAATGATACCAGTAATATATAGATCAGCTTACATCTGGTGAAATAAGTTCATCTTTTTTTAAATCAAAATATCCTCTTTAATTCCTTTGTTGTCTTTATCTCTTTTTTTACATATATTGTAAAACGAAAGTTTATTTTATACTGTTTTTTCCGAGTCCTTTAGCCAGATGTTGTCAAATGGTGTAAGGGTTTTACAAATTCAACATCCATCTGTATGTCACAACCATTTTATTCCTGAATTATAGGGACTGCAAATTTAATAATGTATTTTATAAACTGAATTATAATTATTTATACAAAAGGGGAGGACACTCTAAATCTAAGAGTTTTTTTTATCAAACCTATTC